>SSNR01000743.1:11552-29052 GCA_006937965.1 Callopanchax toddi | reverse complement strand
ATTAAGGTCACGTGTAGAGGTCAGAGGAGGTCACATTAAAGTCATGTGAAGGTCAGAGGAGGTCACATTAAGGTCACCTGTGAAGGTCAGAGGAGGTCACATTAAGGTCACCTGTGAAGGTCAGAGGAGGTCACATTAAGGTCACGTGTAGAGGTCAGAGGAGGTCACATTAAATCGGCTCTCTGGATTATTTTTCTCTGTATCAAAGTTTTCTAAATGTTCTAAATGATATTTCAGGTCTAAACTATGATCTATGGGTTGAGTTCCACAACATCTGTCATTCTGATGAAGACCTCCTTCCTCCTAGAGACCCCTTTCCATTATTTCTTGCCGCCGACATTTTTCAGCCAATGAAATTCAAATGTCTGCATTCTCTCAACATGCACGCGCATCGACCAAACCTGTACCAGTAGGGGGCGCTGTGGTACAGGACGCTCCGTGTGTTTCTCTGTTTACCGTCTCGTTCACTGAGGACTCACGGCTCATTTCTACTAAAAACCTACCCATTCTCCAGCTAAAGATGGATTTATTTTTATTTTTAAACCTTTCACCTCACAGAATGGCAAGGCTTGACAGGGTTACGCGTTTATTTTGGTCAGAAAGTTCATCCAGGGCCGAGTCAAGTTCAGCTTCAGAGTCCAGCAGCAGCTCTCTGCTAACAGAGCTAATATCAGAAGCAGCAGGGACAGAGAGGGCTCTTCAGACCCTCGTAGTATTGGAGTAAGATTGTGAACTCTGAGTGATTAAACCCTACACATTGAGCGGTACAGTTCATGTCCGAAGTATATGCGCCGCATGCACGCGCACACACGCGACCGGACGCGCGTGTCGAGATGTTTTGAGGAGGAGCCTTTGGACGCTAGATTCAAAAACTGCTCTCCTGATGAAATCCTCCAGAGTGCCGCTTTAAGGTCACTAGAGCTGGAGCGAATCGTCGATGACGTCGACGAATCGATTTTAAAAAAACGTCGATGTCAAATCCGGAAGTCGACGCGTCGCGCGCGCGCGCGCACCACACGCACACGGGGAACCAAAACAAAGCCGCATGGAGAACAGAACTCCGTCTCTGACAGCTTTCAGGCTCAGCAGCTTGCACTCCCAAGCTCTACATGTCTCCAGAACACAACCCGCCACCCTACCTCAAAGTTTTAGGAATACTTTAAAGCAGCAAAGGACAGAAACCCGCTCCAGTGGTGGAAGGAGAATGAAGAGAGACTCACCGCCCTGGCTGCTGCTGCTGCTGTGGTAAAATCCTACATGGACCTTCTGAACGTTTGTTCTCAGCAACAGGGACGATTGTAAGCAAAAAAAAAAGCTAGGCTCACCAAAGAGCAACACGTTCCTCTGCAGCAGGCACCATCAAATGGAGATCCAGACCCAGGTCCGTTCAGACCGGGAAAACCCAGAACCTGGTCCTGGGGAGGGGGGGGGGGCAGCCAAGGAGACACTGGAGCGCTCCTGAGGAGCTACAAGGGCCCGCGGTTAGCGCGACACCTGGCTCGCCCCCTGCCCTAACTGGACCTCATCATGAGGTTCGGTTCTTGGTTCGGAGCGGAGGAGGCCGTCCGGTCACGCCTGTCGGTCACGCCGAGGCGCGCCTGTCGCCACGGGAGCGCGCGCCTCTCGTCTAGCTGTGTTTTTCAGTCTAACTGTCAACAGCTGTGGCTTCAACAATATTAACACTAAAACCACATTTATCTGTCAATGACTTTATTAGAAGTTAGTCTTCCTTTAACTTCAGTTGTTCTCAGAGACTCACGTTAAATACCAATGCATAAATAACCTGGATAATAACCTAAATAATAAGTAGTTTCTTTAGCCAAATATAAATATAATGACTCCTCCTGTTAGAGGAGGTGATGAGGGAAGAACACAGTGCTATACTGCACACACTAACAGAACAGCAGTTCAGTTTCATTTTGAGACGATGAAATAGTTTAACTAACACTCAGGAATGTCTGCTGTGAACTGTCAGTGTTTGTTTTTGCTCTGCAGTTTTTAAATCTTTAAAACAAGAGATTTATGTCAAACTGCAGCTCTTCCTTAGAAACTGTCACTTTATTTTGTGTTAAAAACTCAGGAATGTCCATACTGTGTACCTCAGTGTTTTGTTTAGTACTACAACTTAATATTTTTTCCAAACCTTTAAACTAGAGTTATTGTACTGTAAAAGAGTAAATACTGACAGCTCTTCCATATTGTAGAACACTGCTTTGATTCTGTTTAAAGCAGAAGAAGTTTGGCTTTGGAAAACAGTTGTACATTTAAGTCATTTATTACATTTTTTTGGGGCGGGGGGGGGTATTTATTTGAAATTTTATGGTTTTTATTAATCGTGCAACACAAAAATAATCGTTAGAATAATCGTCTAATTATCCATTAGAATAGTCGACTATTCGATAAAATAATCGCCCGAATAATCGTTTTAAAAATAATCGGTTTCCCCCAGCCCTAAAGGTCACGTTTAGAGGTCAGAGGAGGTCACATTAAGGTCACGTGTTGAGGTCAGAGGAGGTCACATTAAGGTCACGTGTAGAGGTCAGAGGAGGTCACATTAAGGTAATATGTAGAGGTCAGAGGAGGTCACATTAAGGTCACGTGTAGAGGTCAGAGGAGGTCACATTAAGGTCACGTGTTGAGGTCAGAGGAGGTCACATTAAGGTCACGTGTAGAGGTCAGAGGAGGTCACATTAAGGTCACGTGTAGAGGTCAGAGGAGGTCACATTAAGGTCACGTGTAGAGGTCAGAGGAGGTCACATTAAGGTCACGTGTAGAGGTCAGAGGAGGTCACATTGAGGTCACGTGTAGAGGTCAGGAGTTCACATTGAGGTCACCTGTGAAGGTCAGAGGAGGTCACCTGTGAAGGTCACATTGAGGTCGTTTCCAGGGAGATGACCTCTTTGTGATGACGTCGTCTCAGAATGAGGAGCCTCCAGCTGCTTTAGAACCTTTGAACAGGATTGTGGTTTCTCATGAATCTGATTCGATTCCAGCTGTCTCCCATGTACTGGACTCGGCTGACTTGGACCTGAAGGACTTGGACCTGTTCTGAGACGACCTGCAGCTCTAGAGATTGTAACTGAAGTTGTTCTGTTTCTCGTTCCAGACAGAAAGAATAACGATCTGTGGCGACACCCACGGGCAGTACTACGACCTCCTAAACATCTTCGATTTGAACGGCGTTCCCTCAGAAACCAACCCCTACGTATCCTTTCCTCCAGACGCTCATGTCAACCCCGGAGCTCAGACCGTCCACCTCACTGGTTTTGGTCCCATTTTATTTAGTTTTTGTTTGAACTGGTTGGTTTGGATCCTTTTATCTGATGTGTTCTGATTCCTCTTTGGTCACCATGATGTCGTTTCTATAAATGAATGTCTTTACAGTCGTAACTGCACTAAGTGAAGAAGTTCTGTGTATATTTGAGTCATATGCAGTTACTGCTCCTAATTCCTATTTTTATGCCTCGTCTTGTTTTAGTAACTTAACACTTGTAACACTTTGTTGTATTTGACTTTCTCTACGATAGGACTGAACTTTGGTTACATATGGAATATGAGACAACGAAGACATTCAGTTTATTTATAAAGCCCTTTAAAAACAACACAGCTGCACCAGAGTGCTGTACAGCAACCAGTCAAACCAGTTAGACTAACAGTGATAAACCAGAGATGGGTAGTAAAAGGTCCTCAAATCCAAGAGTAAAGACGATAAACACCGTAGAAACTCAGGCTCTACTTGTTCAAACCAGGGAGGAATGTAATTTCCGGACTATAAGGCGCACCTGAATATTAGCCGCAGCAGCTAGATGTGGGGGATTGGTCCACACTAGAGCTGCACCTGACTATAAGCCGCGGCTGTTTTAATGTTTAATACTGTATTTATGAGGTCCTGCTACCACACGGGACTGTCGGGACAGAGATGACTGTTTGGGAATGACTGTATCAAAACAACCAGCCTACCGTGTCATCGTCTTCCTCCTGCTGCTGTGTACTGAAACCAATAAAGTCCTCTTCCTCAGAGTCAAACAGCCTCCGAACGGCTTCAACAGCTATTGCACCGTCCTCTTCTATGGCCGTGCGTCGCGTGTGCGCATGCAGACATAGTTTACGTAAACACGCAATTCACAACGCGTTTACGTAAACACGCAAACGCGTTGTGAATCACGTAAACTAAACACGAGGCGCCGCCATTGAAAGACGGCTCCGAGAGGTTGTTTGGTTCTGACACTGATGAAGAGGAAGAGGACTTTATTGGTTTTAGTACGCAGCAGCAGGAGGAAGACGATGACACGGTAGGCTAGTTGTTTTGATCCCAAACAGTCAGCTCTTACTCTTGGTCATCGTCACGCAGCAGCTCAGCTTTTTGAAACCCGCTGTGTTGTGCGCTGCGCCGTTAGCTGAGCCGTTAGCTGAGCCACAGATAGCTGAGCCACAGATAGCTGAGCCGTTAGCTGAGCCACAGATAGCTGAGCCACAGATAGCTGAGCCGTTAGCTGAGCCACAGATAGCTGAGCCGTTAGCTGAGCCGTTAGCTGCGCTGTTAGCTGAGCCGTTAGCTGAGCCACAGATAGCTGAGCCGTTAGCTGCGCCATTAGCTGAGCCGTTAGCTGAGCCGTTAGCTGAGCCACAGATAGCTGAGCCGTTAGCTGAGCCGTTAGCTGAGCCACAGATAGCTGAGCCGTTAGCTGAGACACAGATAGCTGAGCCGTTAGCTGAGCCACAGATAGCTGAGCCGTTAGCTGAGCCATTAGCTGAGCCACAGATAGCTGAGCCGTTAGCTGAGCCACAGATAGCTGAGTCGTTAGCTGAGCCGTTAGCTGGGCCACAGATAGCTGCTCCGTTGTGTAAGACGCAGGATCCAAAGCCAGTGAAAAAGTAGCGGCTTATAGTCTGGAAAGTCCGGTCCATCAGATCCAGAACTTGGTGCTTTGCTGTGCTTAACCTCAGTTTTCAGCTCTTCAATGGTGACTTTGTGGATCGTGGATCGTTCTCCGTTGAGGTCATTCTAACCCTCTTTGGCTTCAAGCTGCTTTTCCCTGACAACTTCCACTTGCTTAGAGGTGAGAGCTCCCAGGACGTCCTAACGTTAAATGATGCTGTCTCCTTCGGTTCAGTTTGATGTTCTGTGCACTGTAAAAGTATGAATGTTAAAATCCTCACAGGGAACCACGAGACGGACAACATGAACCAGATGTACGGGTTTGAAGGCGAGGTCAAAGCCAAGTACACGGCCCAGATGTTCCAGCTGTTCAGCGAGGTCTTCCAGTGGCTTCCTCTGGCCCAGTGCATCAACAACAAAGTCCTGGTGAGCTTCAACAACATGGACTGACCTCAGGGGACATCCTGGGTTGTTTCCTTTCCATCTCACCATCTGGTGTCTCTGTCAGATGGAACAATTCATTTGAACAAAATGATGAAATATTTAGATTTACATTGTAACATCTTAGAATCCAGAGATGATTTAAACCCTTTAAAGGAACTCAGTGGAACTTTTAACCACTGAGGTATCAGGGATAAGTCAACGGTCTGCTGCAAGCCAAATCCCCTGGGCTCCTGGGGGGGGGGGGCTTGTGTATATAAACATAAATACCACAATATATACTGTTACTGCACATGCTTATAATTATACCGCAATATAGATCTGAGGCCATATTGTCCAGCCCTACACAATCCATCCATATAGATATATTATTTATAAAAAGTTAGGGTTGTCAAAGTTAACGCGTAATGCAACGCCCCTTTAACGGCGTTAATGTAACGCAACCCCCCCCACCCAAACTAGCGGAGACGCCTGGACAATCCTACATCCAGTAAACGGTCTACAGCACAGCCAGTGACGGACTGGGAATGGGGAGAACTGGGAGAGCTCCCGGTGTCCTGGCTGCTGACGGGAGTGACACTGATGAATTAAAATGTTCATTTGTGTTCTCCTTGATTTTGAATCTGCTGCATAGTTCTTGAATGCTGTTGTACCAGGACGCTGGTTCAATAACAAATAATGCTGATTCAGATCCAGATCCATGTCTTTACTTCAGTAAGTCAATACGTTCATCAAACTTTGGTCTACTGCTCATTACAATAAAGACTGCAGAGCATTTAAATCAAACTGACCTTTTAGTGGGCCACCCTGTACAATCTGTGGCCCCCCCAAAAAAACAATCCTGGACACGCCCCTGATCTAGTGAAGAAAAACCAGCATGTTTCCTTTTTCTGGCTTCAGCGTGGCGCGTTGTGGACAGACTACTTTGAAACCCGCTCCGATGGTGAGCTGGTGGCACAGACAAACGGGTACTTTGGAGCCGTCGCGACATCTGGGGAAGACGACTGGCAGAGGAGGAGTGGGTCCTCGTCTCCTTGAATAACAGGAAGCTGTTATTTCAGCTCTGGGGTGCTGAGTCCAACGGGACCTGCCGCTGCAGCTTGTCGTTTTTGTTGGGGTTCGGGTTGTGCCTCTTCCTCTCTGGTCCTGATGGCCCCTCTAAGCTCACGATCTCAGCCAGTGTGTCGTCATCGATCTCATATCCTCCGCGGTAACGAGGGTCGAGTTAAGTAAGTAAGTAAAGTTTTATTTCTTGAGCGCCTCTCAAGATAAAGATCACAAAGCGTTTAACAAGAGAAAACAGAGTTATTACATGAGTAAGTGCACTTTCACATCAATTTACACACAACTCTGATTCATACTTGGCTTCCATCTTGTTTAGAGTTGCAGTTTTTCTTGACGCTGTTAGCTGGAGGTCTTTTTCTGACACAGCCAAGAGAGCTGGAATATGAGGAGGAGCAGGAACTGGTCACATCATTTTCCCCAGTCAGTGAAGTCACCGACGGGTTCCAGTGCATCGTTCACAGCGTTCAGGATGTCCGTGTCCTCCCAGCGCAGGGACAGGTTGCTTCTTCTGTCATAGGGTTGGGTTTAGGGGCTTGTTCCAGAATGCGCTCCACCGTTGCCAGTTTGGAACCCAAGCGAGTTGCACAGTCCTGCAGACCTGACATATGAAGAAAGAATAAAAGAATAAATGAATAAACAAAGACGACATAATTAACTAAATAAATAAACCAATAATAACCATTACATATGTAAATAAAGGCTATTAGTTACTTGATCTAACGTTGATGATAAGATAGATCATGTGCTTACAGTTATCAGACTATCAGGGAGTCCCAACTCCACGTGCTTCTTGTGAAGTTCCTTCTTACGTAGCCAGCTGTGTGAAAAGGCCCGGACAATACTGCGGCATAGTCCAATGGCGCGCTCCGGTTTTTGCTTATGGTCATTCAGTGCATTTGTGAGCGCCAAGTTCAGATTATTAATAATAATAATAATAATGCATCAGTTTTATATAGCGCTTTTCTAGGTCACTCAGAGACGCTTTACAGAGTTGCATCATTCATTCACACAGTCATTCTCACCGGTGGTGGTGAACTACGACAGACGTCTGTAGCCACAGCTGCCCTGGGGCAGACTGACAGAAGATTGTGACTGAAACAGTTGAGCCACTGCAGGGACCTGACTGCAGCGTTGTCGGTGGTTATGGCTGAAAGCTGTTCCTCGTCAAGTTGCCAGTCCTGAAGTGCAGCGGCAAGATTCTCCGCCGTAGGACTCTGAAGGCATTTGGGTTCCAGTTTCCACTCGGGTGTAATGATGTGGACAGTCAGGGACATGTATGGTGTCATATTAACTGACGACCACATGTCGCTTGTTAAGGAATAACTCCCCTGACAGCAACACCCGAACCTCCTCTCTGACTTTAATGTACGAACTTGGATCGCTGTTAGTGAGAGATGTTTCCGTCCGGGCAGCTCGTACTGGGCATCTAGGATCTTTAACGTCCTTAAAAGATTTCTATTCCACTGTGTGGACACAGACCATTTCCTTCACCAAGTATGCCGTTACAGCATCAGTGCAAGTTTTCCAACGGAGACCAGCTCTTTTGTACGTAGTTGTTTTGGCGAAGGCCTCCATTATCGTCGCCGTGGACGTTGATGGTCCTGCATCAGTGTCGTGAGAGGTGATGAAACTGTTGCACTGAGCGACCTCGAAGCCACATCCATCCTCGAAGCAGTGAGTGGGTGGTTGATTCTGAGAATCGTTCTCAGCTTAGAGGTGTTTCCACGTCTCGCGGTTAACTTTTTATATCACAACTTACAAATATCAGTGTTTACCGTTTCTCCTTTCTCGTTAGCTTGGAACCTGAAATGCTCCCAAACTGCAGAAGCCGTGTTCTTTTTTTGACACTGTCAGTTGGTGCGCACCCTGCCATCTTTCTCCCTCTCTTTCCTCCACGCTGTGTCATGTGATGACACTTCTCGCAAGTTCATAAACTTTATAGAACCTCTCCAATAGTCGGCTAAAACATATGTAAACCTGAAAATTCAACAACACATCAATTTTACAAATTAAAATGATTTTATAAAATATCAAACCCTTATCTCTGAGGGTACATACTGCATTTTGTTCATGACGGTATTGAAACGGATACCGTTGGGTTTTTTCAATACCGGGTGTATGCGGTATTACCTTAATACCGCCTACTCTATACCGGTGAATGGCGTACCAACATCCCGTACGTTGGCAGGGGGAAGTGTTTCAGTGGGGACTCATTTCACTGCGACACACAAACACCCCAGCGTGACTGGCTTTTGAACCAAGAATGGCGGCTAACGGAAGCTGTCATGGCGACTTACAGATTATGAACCCAAAAGAGGAGGCACGCACACGTCTGCTGTTTGGAGGTTTTCAGGTTTAAAAAGTCAGATGTGGAGCAAACAACTATCATATGCTAACGATGTTAGCCGCTAGCCACCAGGGCTAACCAGCAGCTTGCTTCACCACCTTAGCCGAAAACACGTCTTGAAGTACTGCACCAGGAATGTCTCTAGCTTAGATCTGAACCCTTCACCTCCACAGCTAAACCGGCCAGTAGCAGTCAGTCAGACGTGTTCGCTAACGGGACCGCTGATGGAAAACCACAAACATCCTTTGAAGGGGTTATGTATTTACCTGTCTGTGACATGAAAAACTATGATATTCTGCATATGAAAGTAAAATGGACTATTAAAAGCTGATCTAGTGCAGTCATTATTTTATAATTAAAAAGTATTATGGGTAGTAACGGCCGTGTACAAAAAAATACCGTAAAACAGATTATAATTTAAAAAAAGGTGATAAAAAATGTTGCCATACCGCCCAGCCCTACTTACATTATACACATACGTATATGTATACATATAGGTCCCTATTAATGCGTTTGTGGTTGAAATAGCTTTTTTAGAAAAATCCTTTGTTTTTTTTTCTGCTGCTGTTCAGACACAGAAAAGTCATCATAGTTTTGACCCTCTGGTCCATTTTATGCCCAGAAAGAAGGAACTGACATGTTCTGGTCATTACCTGCTTCTGTCTCAGCTCCTCCCCCTCCCGGTGCATGAGCCAGTGAGCTCTTTCCAACTCTGTCATTAATATTTATAATGTCCTGTAATACCAATTCAAAGACTCATCTCAGCTTCACGACCGGGGGAGGGGGTGGCTGTGTCTTCCTGGAGCTGTGGGGGGGACGCAGCGTTGGAGTGCACGAGTCGGTGTGACTACCTAGCCCCCAGGACCAAGTTCCAACCTAACCATAACTGGTGCACCGATGAGTCCTGGGAGCTATTGATCAGCTGGTATGATCGGCACTGATTGGAGTTTATTGGAATTTGCCAATCACGTTTTTTCATGGAAATCAACTGATTTAGATCTGTGGCCTATCGATTGGAACATCCCTAGTAAAGGCCCATCTCGAAGACCGTGTTGACGACATTTTGACTTTTAGTTGTGTGCTTTTTTAAGCTAATGCTCCAATGACCTAAATGTTTAAAATCCATCACTTGCATGTAGGGATGTAACGATGCTTCGAGAATCGATTTAAAACCGGTGAAAACGAGTTTAAATCTGAATTGGTGTAGAAAAATGAAAAATCGGCCTGACGTACTACTACATTATTATCGAGGTGATCTCTCCTTCCAGTCTTTTGCACCTCGACTTTGGAATGACCTTCCTTTAGTCTGACGCTGTATAGACAGTCTGGACTCCTTTAAAAAGCAGCTGAAGACCCAATTATTCAAAACTGCTTTTAAATAACTCTTTTATGTTCTCCTGTTGTTGTTTAATAATTTTGATTTGTAATGATATTTTGTTTGTTTAATTGATTTTATTTGTTTTTTATCATGTTTGATTCTGTTTTCTGTGAAAGGTGCTATAGAAATAAACTTTACTTACTTCCTACATGGAGAAGCCCTGTTAAGGGGAGTAAATGGTAAAAGAACCACAGACACATTGCTTTCTCTGCTCAGACGTGTATTAAATGACTTAAAGTGATAATATGCAGTTTTGCTTGTTTTGGGCGCCCTCTGGTGTCCGTTTTAAATCACTGCATTACACAAGTTAGCATATTGTTTCAGCTTCTAAACGCCTAAATCTACCTGTAGAAATGTCTCCTCAGCCTTCATAGCTTTCTACAGGAGCGGTTATTTACTCCTTCAAAGAAATCAGCTGTGTTCAAGCAGGGAGAGATGGGAAAAAAATCAGGAATCATGAGCTAAAAACACTCCAGAGCTAGCATAACAGCTAGCCACGTTGGGTTAGCCTAACCCTCGTGAGACACGTGACTTCCTGGGTACCGTGACGCGACGGAGATTTTGCAATCGTGGTATTCTGGATCTAACCACCAGATGGGGCTAAGTGACTTTTCATTAACTCTGTAAAGAGTCAGATTAGCACAGACTGGCTCAAGGAGAAGATTTAAAATATGAAAAAGTTGCATATTATCACTTTAATATCTATTAAACTATACATACTGACAAATACATTTGAAGTTTAAACAATAATGAGGACATTTCAACCATCACACACAGTGGTGACAAAGTTCTGCTAATCATTCAGAGCAGAGACGAGCAGCTTCTAGATAGATGACGCTCCAGTCAGTTAGAAGTCAACAGTGTGGCAGCATTTGGCTTTCCCTTGTTTCCAGTAAGACAACAGAAAATTACTATTTGAAACAAGGACTAAAGGGCAGTTGTAAAATAAAAAGAATTATTTGGCCATAAAATAAATAAATTTTATTAGAAAAAATCATAAATCGAAAGTCGTGAGCTTAAAATCGAGAATCGAATCGAATCGTGGCTTGAGTGAATCGTTCCATCCCTAGTTGCATGTCATAAATAAGTTTTGCTTTTATATTTATTGATCTAAAATACTAGTTAAATACTACGCTGTGTTTCTTGCCACATGCTGACTTGGAGAACCCCCAGTCCTCAGATGGTTGATTCAGCACAATAATGATCACTCCACCTAAAATCCCAGCACATTGTTGGTGTTGCTGTGGTTTGACAGTTTGTTTAATAGGAATGTAATGGTCTGTCTTAGGTAATGCACGGGGGACTTTTCAGTGAAGATGGAGTCACGCTGGAGGACCTGAGGAAGATCGATCGGAACAGACAACCTCCAGACTCAGGTTGGGTCAGACGCCGTCCCCGTTAGGAAACTCACAGGAATTCATGTCTGTAAAGGAGAACAGCTACAAGTCAACACCTTCTGTGTTTCACAGGTCCCATGTGTGACCTGCTCTGGTCAGATCCTCAGCCTCAGGTCAGTTCACACACAACCAAGGAGTCTCCTGTTGAAGAGGGACAGCATGGTTCCAGTGCTTAGAACGCCTCTGATCTCAAATCAAATCAAATCAAACTTTATTTCTATAGCACCTTTCATGCCCCAGCGAGCAACACAAAGTGCTTGACAGATTAAAATGACCCATACAACCCACATTCCCTCCCTTTCCCACACATAGAACAATGATGACACTCTCCCCTCCCAGTCCACAACCCATTCCCAGGCACACATACACCCACACATACACATCAAAACCACAGTAAACACCATGTTGAGCTCAGACGGCTCCAGTAATGAGAAACACGCCATCTAGTGGGCCCTCTGCCTCGTCAGCTGTAGAACCAGGTCAGCAGCCACACACCAACCAAGGGCACCCGGGTATGGAGGGTGGTAACCCCCCCACTGCCCGGGCCCTACCGGGGAGCGCCCGAGCCGCCACCGCCGACCACCGGTCCCAAGGCAGAGGGCTCCACAGAGGAAACACTGGAGGATTAAAATGCGTAGCATATAAAATAACGAGAACTTATAGGAATAGTAAAATGACCAATAAAATCCGAATAAAAACTAAATAAATAATAATCAGTTAAAAGCTAATCTAAAAAGGTGGGTCTTGAGTCTATTCTTAAAAACCTGAACGTTCTCTGCGGTCCTGAGGTCCTCTGGCAGTCCGTTCCAGAGGCGAGGGCCGTAATAACCAAAAGAAGCTTCGCCGTGGGTGTGTCCTGACTTTAGGGATGACTAGGAGACGGCTGCCAGAGGAGCGCAGTGACCGCGAGGGTTCATATGAAAAAAGCAGTTCAGAAAGATAAGAAGGGCCAAGACCATTAAGACACTTAAAAACCATTAACAGGATCTTAAAATCGATCCTAAAACATACGGGGAGCCAATGCAGTGATTTTAGAACCGGAGTGATGAGCTCCCGCTTCCTGGTCTTTGTCAGGACACGGGCTGCTGAGTTCTGTAAAAGTTGTAGACCTGAAGTACTCTTCTTGGAAAGACCAGAAAGCAGGGCATTGCAGTAATCGATTCTACTGGTGATAAAAGCATCAGCGTCTCCGTATTGGCCCGAGAGAGAATGGGGCGGACTCTGGCGATGTTTTTGAGATGATAAAAACCTATTTTGGTGACGTTTTTAATGTGAGGGATAAAAGTCAGCTCAGAGTCAAAGATCACGCCCAGATTCTTCACTTTGGAGGAAGGATTAAAACACAGTGATTGTAATTTGGGTTAAAGTTTCTCTCTCTGGGCCTCAGGACCAATGACTAAAACTTCAGTTTTGCCCTGGTTGAGCTGGAGAAAGTTTTCTGCCATCCAGGATTTAATGTCTAAAATACAGTTAAAAAGAGCATCCATTGGCTGTGTGTCATCAGGAGACACGGAGACGTACAACTGTGTGTCGTCAGCATAACTGTGGAAATTCACCCCGTGTCTCCTGATGACGCTGCCCAGAGGGAGCATATAGAGGTTAAAAAGCACTGGGCCTAAAATGGAACCCTGGGGCACACCACATGTGATGCTATGGACCCTGGAGAAACAGGTGTCCATGAGACCATAAAAGTCCTGTCTGTGAGACAGGAAGTGACCCATCTATGAACGGCACCAGAGAGGCCGATCTGTTTTAGACGGGTTAAAAGAACAGTGTGGTCTACGGTATCGAAGGCAGCGCTTAGATCCAGCAGAACCAACACTGTCGCCCTCCAAGCGTCAGAATTTACTCTAAAATCATTTAAACTCTTCAGAAGGGCCGTCTCGGTGCTGTGGTTCACTCTAAAACCAGACTGACGTTTCTCTAGGACATTATTAGTGTTAATAAAATCGTTGAGTTGGCTCAACACAAGCTTTTCTAAAATGTTGCTTAAAAATGGCGAGTTGGACACCGGTCGGAAGTTGTTTAAATCATTAAAATCTAAATTGCTCTTCTTCAACAGAGGTCTCACCACTGCCCGTTTAAAAGCAGCAGGAAAGACCCCTGTCTGAAGGGAGCCATTCATCAGAGTTAAAATCTCATTTTTAAAATAATCATAGAATTGTTTAAAAAACCTCGTGGGAATCGGGTCCAGAACACATGTGGTCGGCCTCACTGAGGAGAAAACTTTATCAAGATCTGTAGAGTTTTCATCTCTTGTGTGTAGTTGGGTTTTACATCAACAGCACAGTAATGAGGCTACACTTACAGGATGGTTCACAGTTAAACACATACATAATCCTCACAGGTAGTGCAATAAAAGCCTTTAAAATTCCTATGAATTTAAACATTCTCATATTCTGACATCGTTAGAATTCATCAGTGTAAAGTTACACTGGTGGCTAAAGAGACACATGTTGTTCCTGTCTTCATCTGGAGCTCCGTCATGTAAACATTAGAAATGAAATGTTCAAAGTAGAGGAGCTTTGATCAGCCATGGGAGAGACGGAGACATTCAGGGCTTTCTGAGGTGGTTTAGTCCAAACTGGGAACCAGCAGGAAGCATGGCTCTAAGCCAATGAGCTGCAAATCATTTCAAACTATTTATACAGGAAAATGTTTGAAGAGCTAATATCACGAGCGCTCATCCATCTCTCTCTCTCTCTCTCTGTCGTAGAACGGCCGCTCCATCAGCAAGCGAGGGGTGAGCTGTCAGTTCGGCCCTGATGTGACGCAGCGCTTCCTGGAGCACAACAAGCTGGACTACATCGTTAGGAGTCATGAGGTCAAAGCTGAGGGCTACGAGGTCACCCACTCAGGGAAGTGCATCACCGTGTTCTCGGCACCAAACTACTGGTAGGTTCCTGTTACAGGTCAACGTACCAGGGACAGAATTAGGACAATTGCACATGCTGCTGTGGTTACATCCATTCCAAAGGCAGCTACTGATCTGATCAACGATAGGTCAGCCAGTAACTGCCTCTCCAATGCTAACACTAGCCCCTCAGTGCTAACACTAGCCTCTCTGATAATAAGACTAGCCTCTCTGAAAATAAGACTAGCCCCTCTGATACTAACACTAGCCTCTCTGATACTAACACTAGCCTCTCTGATACTAACACTAGCTTCTCTGATACTAACACTAGCCTCTCTGATACTAACACTAGCTTCTCTGATACTAACACTAGCTTCTCTGATACTAACACTAGCCTCTCTGATACTAACACTAGCTTCTCTGATACTAATACTAGCCTCTCTGATACTAACACTAGCTTCTCTGATACTAACACTAGCCTCTCTGATACTAACACTAGCCCCTCAGTGCTAACACTAGCCTCTCTGATAATAACACTAGCCTCTCTGATACTAACACTAGCTTCTCTGATACTAACACTAGCCTCTCTGATACTAACACTAGCCTCTCTGATACTAACACTAGCCTCTCTGATACTAACACTAGCCTCTCTGATACTAACACTAGCCCCTCAGTGCTAACACTAGCCTCTCTGATAATAAGACTAGCCTCTCTGATACTAACACTAGCCCCTCTGATACTAACACTAGCCTCTCTGATACTAACACTAGCCTCTCTGATACTAACACTAGCTTCTCTGATACTAACACTAGCCTCTCTGATACTAACACTAGCCTCTCTGATACTAACACTAGCTTCTCTGATACTAACACTAGCCCCTCTGATACTAACACTAGCTTCTCTGATACTAACACTAGCCTCTCTGATACTAACACTAGCCCCTCAGTGCTAACACTAGCCTCTCTGATACTAACACTAGCCTCTCTGATACTAACACTAGCCTCTCTGATACTAAGACTAGCCTCTCTGATACTAACACTAGCCTCTCTGATACTAAAACTAGCCCCTCTGATAATAACACTAGCCTCTCTGATACTAAGACTAGCCTCTCTGATACTAACACTAGCCTCTCTGATACTAAAACTAGCCCCTCTGATAATAACACTACCTTCTCAGATACTAACACTAGCCTCTCTGATACTAACACTAGCCTCTCTGATACTAACACTAGCCCCTCTGATACTAACACTAGCCTCTCTGATACTAACACTAGCCTCTCTGATACTAACACTAGCCCCTCAGTGCTAACACTAGCCTCTCTGATAATAAGACTAGCCTCTCTGATACTAACACTAGCCTCTCTGATACTAAAACTAGCCCCTCTGATATTAACACTAGCCCCTCTGATATTAACACTACCCCTCTGATACTAACACTAGCCTCTCTGATACTAAGACTAGCCTCTCTGATAATAACACTAGCCTTTCTGATACTAACACTAGCCTCTCTGATACTAAGACTAGCCTCTCTGATACTAAGACTAGCCTCTCTGATACTAACACTAGCCTCTCTGATACTAACACTAGCCCCTCTGATACTAACACTAGCCCCTCTGATACTAACACTAGCCCCTCTGATACTAACACTAGCCTCTCTGATACTAACACTAGCCTCTCTGATACTAACACTAGCCTCTCTGATACTAACACTAGCCTCTCTGATACTAACACTAGCCTCTCTGATACTAACACTAGCCTCTCTGATACTAACACTAGCCTCTCTGATAATAACACTAGCCTCTCTGATACTAAGACTAGCCTCTCTGATACTAACACTAGCCTCTCTGATACTAACACTAGCCTCTCTGATACTAACACTAGCCTCTCTGATACTAACACTAGCTTCTCTGATAATAACACTAGCCTCTCTGATACTAACACTAGCCAACAAAAGCCTCTCTGATACTAACACTAGCCTCTCTGATAATAACACTAGACTCTCTGATACTAAGACTAGCCTCTCTGATAATAACACTAGCCTCTCTGATACTAACACTAGCCTCTCTGATACTAACACTAGCCTCTCTGATACTAACACTAGCCTCTCTGATACTAACACTAGCCTCTCTGATACTAACACTAGCCCCTCTGATACTAACACTAGCCTCTCTGATACTAACACTAGCCTCTCTGATACTAACACTAGCCCCTCAGAGCTAACCCTAGCCTCTCTGATAATAAGACTAGCCTCTCTGATACTAACACTAGCCCCTCTGATACTAACACTAGCCTCTCTGATACTAACACTAGCCTCTCTGATACTAACACTGGCCTCTCTGATACTAACACTAGCCTCTCTGATGCCTCTCTGATACTAACACTAGCCTCTCTGATACTAACACTAGCCTCTCTGATACTAACACTAGCCTCTCTGATACTAACACTGGCCTCTCTGATACTAACACTAGCCTCTCTGATGCCTCTCTGATACTAACACTAGCCTCTCTGATACTAACACTAGCCTCTCTGATACTAAGACTAGCCTCTCTGATACTAAGACTAGCCTCTCTGATACTAACACTAGCCTCTCTGATACTAACACTAGCCTCTCTGATACTAACACTAGCCTCTCTGATAATAACACTAGCCTCTCTGATACTAACACTAGCCTCTCTGATACTAACACTAGCCTCTCTGATACTAACACTAGCCTCTCTGATACTAACACTAGCCTCTCTGATACTAACACTAGCCTCTCTGATGCCTCTCTGATACTAACACTAGCCTCTCTGATACTAACACTAGCCTCTCTGATACTAACACTAGCCTCTCTGATACTAAGACTAGCCTCTCTGATACTAACACTAGCCTCTCTGATGCCTCTCTGATACTAACACTAGCCTCTCTGATACTAACACTAGCCTCTCTGATACTAACACTAGCCTCTCTGATACTAACACTAGCCTCTCAGTGCTAACACTAGCCTCTCTGATAATAAGACTAGCCTCTCTGATACTAACACTAGCCTCTCTGATACTAACACTAGCCTCTCTGATACTAACACTAGCCTCTCTGATACTAACACTAGCCTCTCTGATACTAACACTAGCCTCTCTGATACTAACACTAGCCTCTCTGCT
>SSNR01000742.1:123500-135117 GCA_006937965.1 Callopanchax toddi | reverse complement strand
GCCCTGGCTCTGGGGCCTTTAGTGTGCTGGTGGGCCTTGGTACCACCTAGCCAAATGAGGCTGGTTCCATCTGCACTGGGGAGAGGAGTCTTGGGTATGGGGAGGGGGCGCTTTGCCTGGGTGTCTATGTCCTATGTAAGCTTGTAGTTTACTATGTGCGTGATTGAGGGAGGTATAGTTACCCTGCTGGGGTGGGGGTGGGGGACTCCGTGGGCTCCGTGGCGCTGTGTGGGGCTCCTGCTGGGAGCCTGGATGGATGGGCCGGCGATCTCCCTGCCCTGGGTGGTTTTTGGGGAACGGGGGTGCTTACTGGGGCCAGCGGGGGAGCTGACTCCCTGGGAGGGCTTGGCCCCCCAGTCTTGCCTCCCCATCCTTGGATTTTTCCCTCCCTCTGCTCCGTCACATCACCACACACACAGGGCTTTGGGTCACGGGTACGACATGGGTGTGGAACACCATCTCTGCAGTCCTGTGGCCCAATTTTATTGCACAATTTAAACACTTCCACCCCAGACATTCTTACATTATGCATCTAGGGTCTTTGGAGAAATTACACCCAGTAATACCCGGGGGGAGGGAGGTCTAGCCGGCTAACCTCTCCTCCGGTGTCATTACCCACCTCCGCGCATTTAGACACTTAGGATCCAGGGCGGGGGATGGCGGGCCGCCTCCCACTCTTTTTAAAAGCATCTTACTACAACACGCATCAACACCACATTGAAATACAAATCTTAACGGGACACATCAAAATCTATGAACGAGTCGTCAAACAAGAGGAAGCGCTGCTTCATCAGAGAGCCGGTCTCTAGAGACCCGCTCCAGAAGCTTAGAACTCATGCAGCCCAGGAACCGGTTCAGGAAATAAATACATAAATCGGCGATGCTGAACGTCTCCCCGTGGTTCAACCACAGAAATGCATTAAATCAGAAGTACGAAAATATCAATTTTAACGGGTCACGAGTCATGACGCTGTCGCCAAGTGGTACTTGGTGATCCGTCCCAGTCCAGTCGGAGCGGGGTGAGAATTAGGTCGCTAAATGCTGACGATGCTGTGCGCGTGTGTCACGACATGTTGAGTACTTTCTGACACCGGCATTACGACGCAGGAACGGCTCCTATTACGGCACACAGAAATAAACCGCCACAAACATTATGGCACACACAAACAACAGCTCTATTAAATAGCTTACTTACCCATTTTGAAAGAATTAGAATTAGATTCCCACAACACACGACGGCAGTTCTGATCACATATAAACAAAGAATTCACTTCCCGCTTCCAGTTTTTCATTCCCGCGTGATGTTGTGACTATCGCGCAATTTTCCAAGCAGCGTCCTACGGTGCGCTGTGTCAGGAACGCATCTTGTGTGAGTACAAGACTCGCAAACACCGCAGCCACGAGGTGGCGCATCGCTGAGGTATCCGGTGTATTCCAGCCTTAACTGTCCAGTGGCAGTAACACCTCACTAGAAAGGATCAGCTTGTTGTCTGAACAGAATTGTTTTAAATGGTTGCCAAATAAGGACTTACTATTAGACACATTAGCATTCATATCCCCCACAATACAGTAAAGAGGCAGGTGGATGGATTGACCTGAATTTGTGAAGCCTGTTAAGGTATTCATCCTCGTTATGAGAACTGTCATAAGGCATATAGATGTTCAGTATGACATCACAGTGTAGCTCCAGACCTATAGCCCAGTCCACCTCCAGTCTGATTTCTCTGACCAGCTGGTCATACCTTCTATGCCACAGAACAGCCACTCCTCCAGAAATCCTGCCCTCACCAACTTGGTGCTATAGTCAGTGGTAGATTCCTCTGCCCCATAGCAGTCTTTATGTAGAGAGTTGAGTTTCTCTAATTCTTGCTTGGCTAGAAAGGTCTCCTGAATATACAAAATGTCACAAGTGTTCAATACTTTGTCCACCACCAGACGACAGGACTTATCTGATTCAGTACGACCCACTCATAAGCCACGCACATTATATGATCCAACATTTATGTTCATTTATTGTTGGTTGTTTTGTCTTCTGCTGGCACTAGGCTGGCCCCCTGCTGTGCTAGCTGAGGCTACCGGGGCTGCGCGCTGCAGCTCCAGTTCATTCTCAGCACCGACCGGTGCCTTGTTAGAGCGTTTCCTGCGCGGCTCAAAGAAACGGCGGACATAAGTCCCCGCTGGCCAAAGCTGTGGGTCATACATGTCGGAAACTTCGCCACATTCAGCACTGACCTGAAACGAACCAGGTCTGCCGCTGCTTGAGATGATCTTCCGACAGGTGACCCGCCTCCCCAGTCTCTCCGACAGGTAGGATGATAAGGTGTCTGCTTCCAGCGTGGGGGAGAATCGAGTGGC
Source organism: Callopanchax toddi (assembly GCA_006937965.1). Lineage (NCBI taxonomy): Eukaryota > Metazoa > Chordata > Actinopteri > Cyprinodontiformes > Nothobranchiidae > Callopanchax > Callopanchax toddi. The sequence continues at coordinate 132,762 of SSNR01000742.1, read as the reverse complement.
GAAAACACTCACCAACTTAGTTTTAATTACTGGGATGTTCTCCACTACTCCCGTTCCAATAATCCCGGTGTTCTTGCGTTGCTCCTTCTTCCGCTCCTTCGTTGAAAAAGCAGCCATTCCTCCTCATTCGCGCTGCGCGCTAGGCTTTCGAGGCGCTCTTTTTACCACGGTACTCCAAGTGGGGGACTCTGACAATCCACCCTCACCTCCTCCCTCTGGCTCGGACGCTGGTGCCGTTGTCAGGTTCTCCTCACCGCAGGCCTGAGCTGGACGCGGCGCCTCCGTGCGCTCCGATTGCTTGAGATTTTGGCGCACTCCAGGACTGTCAGCCTGTGATCTACAACCGCCACGGCTGCACCAAGATTCTCAGCAGCTTTTCCCTGGGATTCTACCGCTGCCCTCAAACACACAATCTCCCCGTTCAGCTGCTCCATCCGGCTGAGGAAAGCCGACGCATCCATGTTGCCAAACCCCACAGGTGGCAGCTCATCCAGATAATGAGAAACAAATCTGGGAATGTTTTCACCGCACTCATTAAGAACTTTTAGACAGTCTTTGATGTTATTAGCATCCTTTTGTTGGCCTTTATGTCTGATGTAACGCAGGGATGAACTACAAAGTTCAAACAGCAGGCGTTTGGACTCTTCAATTCACTCCGACGAGAAATTGTTTGATACCACTAAAACAATGTCATCTTTCGAGAGAGGTCTCAATTTAATGACAATAAAGTTTAGAAGTTCATCTTCCACAATTGTTTTCCTCATCTGCTGTCTTATACGTATATTAGGATCTCACTTTTTCCTTGAGAACCACCAGCTCCACCAACACGCACAGCCACGCCTGACGCCATCTTTTTGAAGATAGAAGATAGATTTAAAGTCTCTCCTTTCAATTTTTTTTTTACTATTGCATTACTTTTAAGTTACTCTCACCAAAATAAGTGTAAATATGGATTAGACCATTTAAATGTAGCTTATGACAGTCAAGCCATGTTTCCATTGCAGGGTTTGGTACGGTTTGGTTCAGGTCCTCGTAGTCCGGTACGGGTCCGCTATTTCAGTTGAGCGTTTCTATCAGCTGTCAGACCCTCACTTGGCAGGCGGGGTATCGTCACATCATACTACGCTGTCCTTATATGGGGCTTTTAATTTCTCCAGCTTGGCCCGACACTGTTCCACCGTTCGCTCAATCCGTCAGCTGCATCCTGTAAAACTTCTTATTAACTCTTTCATTTTTGTACTGATCCATCTACCTCGTCAGCTGATCGCTCGCTGAATGTTTGGAACTCTGAAAGTGATCAAATATGGTGCTACTTGCTGTCATTTTATCACTTCCATGTACAACAACGGTCAGATCTCTGCCAAAAGACCCGAGGAGGCATACGGGTCTGGATCTGTGAACAAATCCCTCGCGGACCACGGCACCGAGTCCAGACCCGGCCGGTCGAGCCGCGGAGCGCGAGGGATTTATTCACCGATCCAGACCCGAAGAGGCGGCACCGGGTTCAGCCGAGGAGGAGGGTCTGGATTGTGAATGAATCCCTCGCAGTCAGCGGCTGTACCCAGCTGGTCGAGCCGCGGGCCGCAAGTGAATCCAGCAGTGGTGAACCCGCGGCTGGACGGACCTGGTGCCGCGGTCTGCGAGGGATTCATTCACCGATCCAGACCTGAGGAGGCCGGGTCCAGCGTTACAGAGTGGATTGTTTTTATCTTAATAAAATAACTTCTCATTATAATAAAATAATGCACTCCAGGGTTTGTTTTGCTTGTCACAAGCAGTGATCAGTGGTCTGTGTTGTTTAACGCCACAGCTCCGCCCTAACCGTATCCGCTCTATGGACCTACAGCTGAGGAGGACTGTTCATGGACCATGAATGGAGCGGTTGTATGGACCGGTTTTACAATGTAAACAGTAGAGCTGTGAATCTTTCAACAACTCACGGTTCGATTCCGATTCTTGGGGTGACGATTCGATTCTGAATTGATTTTTTGATTCTGTGCGATTTTCGATTCGATTCTCGATCCAAAACGATTCTCACGCGACATTTGATTCACTCTTAGTAACAAAGGGCTCCAACTCCAGGAAGAACTACTTTCCTCTAAGTTAGAAAGAGCTATGGGAAATTGTTCTGTTACTTTAAAGAAAACCTGATTGTGATTAATAAAATTCAGATTTATAAGGAATAATCAAGTGATTTAAAAAATTTTAAATGTACAAAGGTGATCTTTTGACATTGAAGAAAAGTTTATTTTTGTTTATCTTGTAAACTTTAACATTTCTTTATAGTTACTTAGTAGTATAGACATGTTTTTATTTACAAAACTATTCTTGGTTTCCTCCCATCAAACCTACAGAACTACATCCTCCAAAAGGAGACTGCTGGATGAGGTCACATGACTTGTTCCTGTTGAACCAAGGGTTCATACAGAGTCTGGGGGAAAAAATCCTTAAGATCTTCTGCTCCTTATTGAGGGAATCAGCTCTAAACCATCTGAATTAGGGCTGGGACGACGCGTCGACGTCATCGATTACGTCGACGCGTAAAATACGTCGATGCAAAAAATGTGCGTCGATGCGTCATCGCTTTCAAAACAAACATGGCGCCAGTGAGTAAATCAGTCCACCCGGACTCGTAGTTAAAAAGTATGGGACTATTATAACGAAAAAGGAAGCAAATCAGTCGTTTGTCGGCTTTGTAAAATGGAAATGGCCGATCATAAAAGCACGACGGTGCACCAGCATCTCAAGCGGCATCCAGGAGCAGCTTCCGCAAATGACAAAACACCGAAAGTATTCTACTTTTTTACTAACGTTGGTTTTTACTAGGGGCGCAACGGAACGCTGGTTTTTACTAGGGGTGCAACGGAACGCTGGTTTTTACTAGGGGTACAACGGATCGTCACTGATCCTGATCCCTATGGATCGCCCTCTATAGTTTGGAACGCATGTGTTCCGGACGACGCAGCGCTCGCTAAATCATCTCCGACACTCTGCTTATATGCTTGCGCGCTCTGAATCTGCAAATAATTCCCCTCTGAGAAAGACGTTCGTTTTGCCATCACGTATAGAGGTTCAGGCTGTTGGAGTCTGTCGTTTTAGTTAACTAGAACAAAGATGGATTATAACCTCATACTGATCAATATCTGGTCAAGTCTGTTGCGCGCCCGCGGAGCAGCTGATTCCTCTGTCTCTCTCTGTCAGCTAGAATAATCATCTCTCTGATAGACAAACCAGACTCATCTATTTCTGTCTAAGATAACGTAGTATGTTGGGCTTTTATACTAGCTAATGGACGTTAATATAACCGGAGTTCTAGCAGGAGGCTCAGAGCAGCGCCTGGAGCGTCACGCCCCTCCGCCCAGCTGTGACCGCAGGGAGAGACTAGTTTCACAGAAACAGGTCTGTGACCCCGGAGATTTGCATTTAAGTCTATCTCCCCCATTAATTAGTTTTAATATGATTCAATATTATTATTATTAATATTATTATTTATTGGTTAATATAGCCCTTTACAACAGTCAACTAGACAGCCAAAGTGCTTTACAAGCCTAAGTAAAAGCAACAATACAAATAAAAGAATGCATTAAAAACAAACAAAACTAAGAATTAAAAGGAATCAGAAAACTGTAATAAAAGTCAACACTACGGAGTGTTAAAAGCCTTCCTGAATGAAAAAGTTTTAAGATTGACTTTAAAAAGGCCCAGGTCAGTGACTAGTCGTAGGTCCAATGGAAGCTGGTTCCAGAGTCGGGGTGCCGCCACAGAGAAAGCCCAGTCACCCCAGTGTTTATATCTGGTCCTCAGAACTTTTAGAGGAAACTGGAATGAAAATTGTATTGAAGCATTGGATTGACATCTTGAGTTAAATGTTGTACTACTACAAACTTTATTTTCAAGTTTTTTATTAAAATGTGTTCAAATGAAGAAATTTGTGTTTATTTCATTGAGATACTTAAAATAGCAAATGTCAAATTACTATACAAGTCAAATAATGGGGAAATAATCGGTAATCGAATCGAATCAAAATCGAATAGAAAAATGAATCGTTAGATGAATCGATGCATCGAAAAAATAATCACTAGATTATTCGATTACAAAAATAATCGTTTTGCCCAGCCCTAATCTGAATCTGAAGGACCTGGTCTCGGTGAATGAGTTTAAACAGGCTTTAAACATCTTAGACTCTCAGACATCTGGATGTAAATGTTCTTAGGGCTGTGCGATATGACGAAATATTTCGTCTGGACGATAGAAAAGGTCTACCGTCAGATAAAAAGCTCTATGTTTAAGCCACGATAGAAGTTTTACAGCATAATGCACTTTACGGGATGTTCATGAACGCACCGCGCAGCAACGCATAAACAAACATGGAGGCAGACGGTAGTGGACGCGTTTTAGACCAGAGTCAACAGGATAACCAGCTAACTCAAACCGAGGAGCTTGTAACTAAAAGAGGGACAACTTCTGTCTCATGGATGTGGTTTAAATATAAACAGACCGACGAGGACCAGACAGCAGCTGTTTGTAAAGTTTGCCGGCTCCCGGTCCGAACAACGGACTCTGACGCCACTAATATATTTTATCACCTGCACAAAAACCACGTCGAAGAATACAGAGACAGTCAAAGAGCAAAAGCTGCAAAAGCAGCGTCGAGTGTTGGAGTAAGAGCTCAGAATAAACTCCAGACGCTGCTACAGGTTTTTACCTGCAGCACGTCATGTAGCGTTGAGCTGCCAGCTGAGCGGGATGGAAGGAAGGAGGAGGTTACTGCTGCTGTTACCAGGCACTTCTACAAAGATATGGCTCTAATCTACACGGTGGAGAAACCTGAGTTTAGTGAGTTATACTCGAACCCAGATATGAAACACCCAGCTGAAAACACATCACTAAAGTCATGTTACTGATCTATATGATGCATGTCGGGCCACAGTGGAGGAGGAGAGTCATAAGGAGGTGTTCTATCGTCTGTTTATCGTTATCGGGATATGGAATTTGGCCATATCGCCCAGCCCTAAATGTTCTGGTTTCTGTTATTGACTCTGCTGCTCTAAACTACTGCTGATCATCTGGATGTCCTTTTGTTCCCTGTGATGTGTGAACTGTCTTTATCACTGTGTTGAATGAGCTGCTGCCCCCCTCCCCTCCTCTCCCCGCGAACGAGCCGGCAGTCAGTCGGTCGGGGAGGGGGGGCTCCGTGGGTGCAGCGTTTTGTTCCACGGGGACACCGTTAAAGAGCATATTTTAAGTTCTTTTTTTTTTTTAATTCTGATAAAACTCTGTCCAAAAATACTATTTGAAATGTTTATTGAGGGTATTTTGTTTTACAATACATTTTTTAAACCATTTTTCTAGTCCAAAGTGCCCCTTTTTGCAAAGCTTCTAAAAACGCTTTTTTTTTTCATATGTGGACCTGTGACGTCAGCTAAGGGAGCTCCTAGCTAGGTGGCGCTGCTTACAGTGTTGTCAGATGTAGATAAATAAAGTATTTGTAGGATAATTTAACACTCTGTACGATCAATAATCCCATAAATCTGATCATTTGAGCCCTTTGTTGTGTGGAGTTTGTGTAACAGATGCTTGTTTTAATCATTGTGTTAGATTTTTTAAAGCTAAACTACTTTAACATCTCAGACTGGCACCGCTCTAGTCTGCCAGCTGCCTGCTCGCTGTCGGCGATGAGTTGTTAGTTTTAGGTTAGAGCGCTCTTTAATCGAGTCGGTGTGTATTCATTTTAATAAAAAATGCTAAATTATATTTATTATGTTTGTGAATGCCAATCGCCAGTCTGTCAGGACACTGAGTCAACAACGGGACGGCTTCCTTACCGGTACGGTGACTTCTGTTTGGAGACAAAAAACCCCGGTGGTCCTGGTCTAGTCCAGGACTGGATGTGATGGAGTCCCACATACCGACGAAAAACATTCAGTGTGACTCTAAACAGGCGCCGTTACTTCGATCCATTCACCGGAACCGCTGTTAGCACACAGCAGCTAACAGGAGCTAACGGGGAGACTTGAGTCTCGTTTCCATGCCAGGTTTGGTACGGTTTGTGGTGGGTCGTAGTCCGGTACCGATCAGCGATTTCATGAGAGCATTTCCTTCAGGTGTCTGACCCTCACCTGGCTGGCGGGGTACAGTAAATCCATGCCGCGATGCTCTCCAGAGGGGATTCCCGTTCCCAGCGGGGCTACCAAGAGGGGCTTCACGGCGGGGTTTCCAGCCTGACCCGACACTGTTTCGGTCAGCCTCGAACCGTTTAGCTGCATCCTGTGAAACTTTTTATAAACTCTTTCATTTCTTAACAATCCACCTGAACGCAGCTCAATGTTTGGAGCTCTGATGATCAAAACCTGGTGCTAAACGCTGGTATTTTATCCAGACCCGAGTGAGGAGGTGGGTCACGTTCTACAGCTGGACCGACAGGGTACAGCCTTACAGGACTGATTGTTTTTATCTTTTTTTTTTATCTTAATAAAATAACTTCTCACTATAGTAATAATGTAATAAATAACGGCACTCTGGGGGTTTGTTTTGCTCGTCACAAGCAGTGATCAGTGGATCAGTTTTCTATATAGAGAACGAACGGTCTCCCTGAACTGTCGTCACTTCCGGTTTGGTGAAAAAATTGACAATTCTCACAAAAACGAATCCAAGAGCCTAAATAAGCTGAATTTGTGTAAATTTTTATTCAGAAAAAGTTTCTATTATATTTCTCTAAACATTTGTTTAAGGGAGTGTCTAACTTAAAATATGCTCTTTAAACTCCCAACAGAGACGGTGGAGTTTTACGGTCCAGATGTGATGAAACTGAAAGTACTGCAGGCGGCAGCTCCTCCTGTAATAACAAGATGAACCACGCTGACTCGTCATGGATAAATAGAGACCGATAACTCCGCTGTTCCTGTCGGGAGCCCAGCAGTGACCCAGTGTAACACACGCCGCTCCCACAACCACTAAATAGAGAAACTTGATGCTAATAGCTGACGCTGGTAGTTCCTGACTGACCCTCCCCTCGCTGCAGTGAAAGACTACGGAGGCTCTTGCAGGACAAAAAGTACGGCGCACCGAGTAAAGCTGGAAAATGTTTGGAAAATGCTTCTCAAAAATCGATTTTTGGAAATTTTGAATCGATTCTGAATCTTCATAAATTAAAAAACGATTCAAATGTGAATCGATTTTTTCCAACACCCCTAGTAAACAGACTAAATAGCGATCCGACCCGCACCAAACCGTACCGACCCCTGCAATGGAAACGAGGCTTCAGTGAGCTCATTCCACATCCAGTGGAAGGTGATGTGATGGATACATCCAGCTATCTGGATAGAAACCCATCCATTCATTTGTTTATTAACCCATCCATCTGTATATTAATCTATCATATACAGTATATTTAAATCACAAATATCTCTGTGTACAAACTCTCCATTCATTAACTGCTTTGACCTCCCCTCCTTCACATGTCTCCTCCTTCCTGTCAGAGCGTGTCATCCTATTCTCTGTGCACGAGAGACTTAACTCTCCAATTTATGATTTGAAGAATCCCTTCAGCTAGTCTGTGACTATTTATCATGAAGATTCTTCTAGTTTCACTTTAGTTTCCTGAGCGTTGCTGTCATGTTGCTGTGAGCGCGCGCACGCTCTGCCTCTTCCTCTGGACCGACTCGAAATTCGAAGCATGGATTTCAGTCTGGACCAAATAGACTCGTTATTCTCAAATTGTGTACAGGTCGGCAGTTCTGATAACGTATAACAGAAATTCTCTGCTATCCAAATAAACGACAATCCACCGACCTGGAGTTAAAACAGGAATTTAAAAGTGCATCAGTAACTATAGCAAGAAGAATGTCTGCAGCCAGGTCCTACTCAACTATAGGGTTAGCGTTAGCATTAGCGCCAGCAGCAAAAACAGATTGGTAAAACTATGAACTAAAATTTATTTTTATTTTTTAATTAACCTTTATTTATCCAGGAAAGTCCCATTGAGTTTCAGAAACTCTTTTCCAAAGGAGTCCTGGATCACCACCTATAGGGCCTGTTGTGATCTGTGGGGGAAACCGGAGTGCCCAGAGGAAACCCATGCGTGCATGCGGAGAACACGCAACTCCACGCAAAAAAAGCCGCAGCCGGGACGTGAACCTGCGACCTTCTTGCTGCGAGGCAACAGTGCTAACCAACTACGCCACCATGAAGCCCAAATGCTCTGAATACGCTAGAGAACGACAATAAATGTGTCTGACAGATATTTAAACGTACTAACACACAGATTGTTATGGGAGTATTTTTACACATTTCTCACCTTTTGTTGCTTATGTCTGTCATGCAGCACTGAACGGGAGATGTGTCCGTCACAAAATAATGCATGGCTGGAAATCGGAACAAAATATTAGTTCTGTCCCATGGAACTTTGGTTCCGCCCATGTAAATTATTATTTAAAAATGTATATTGAACTTTTGTATTTATATTTGACCTTTGTTGACCTTTCATTCACTACAAGTGTCAGGCGGAGCCAGGCTGGAACCGTGCTTTGTAAAGGACTCTAGGTCGTCTGAAGATGAACGCAGATTCTCCCCTTTTAATCTTAGAGGACCAGGACTGTCATCAGCTCATCTACGGCGCAGCGAGTAGCGTTCATAACTAGAGTGTCTGTCATAGGACCTTTTTGGAGGGTTGTCATGGTAACCACCTGCTTTTATCAGTCAGGTGACCATCCCCCCACTTACAAGAATTTGTTCTGAAGTTCTTAAATTCAGAAGGTGGACTTCTTTGACCTTTCTGTGAAATTCAAGCCTTGAGGGAGTCTTGAACCTGTTGAGGTTTCAGAGACTTTGATCCCTGATTGCTCGACTTGGACTGTGGAGATGAACGCTTTGTAGCATCTCCAGTCACAGTTCCAGAGGTGACTTTTAGTTCCAGTTGAGGAGTGTCGACTTGTAAAGCCAGAACGTGTTCACTACATCAGTGACCTCAGCAATAAGACAAGAGACGTCTGTGTGAATATTCAATGAAAGATGTCCAACATGTGCATGTGTTTCAGGTCTCCCTGCAGATGTTCAGATGGTGCTGATTAAGGAAGAAGATCCTGGAGAAGAATGGAGACCTGGTGTGGACCAGCAGGACCCAGAACCCCTCACCATAAAGGAGGAACAGGAGGAGGTGAGGACCAGCCTGGATGGAGAGCAGCTCAACGTGAAGGAGGAACAGGAGGAGGTGAAGATCAGCCTGGATGGAGAGCAGCTCAACGTGAAGGAGGAACAGGAGGAG
>SSNR01000742.1:103181-114322 GCA_006937965.1 Callopanchax toddi | reverse complement strand
GCTACTCCCCCCCCCCCTTTGTTTGTTTACTTTCTCTGCTGCTCCCAGTTTTTGTTTTTTCCTTTTTATTATTTGGCCCAAATATAGTTAGTTCTAGTCCAAGTCAATGTCCAATCTCATCATTTACTATGTAGTATTGAAGTTTGCCCTAATATTTCTGTCCAAGTCTCATCATTTACAATGTAGATCCCCTGTATGCCCAAATCTCTGTTTTGTTTTTTATTTTCAATGTTTTCTCAGTTTTGTTCTTTTGTTTGTGTTGTGAAGTGCTTTGTGATGTATATCTGTGAAAGGCGCTATAGAAATAAAATTTACTTACTCACTTTTAGGTCTGTTCATTTTATCCAGGGGTATTTTATTGTTTTTCTACTACTTTGAATTGAAATGCATAAAAATGAGTTTACAATATTAAAGTTCAGGTTTTTAATAGATTAAAACAGTGTTTTTCAACCACTGTTCTGATCATCAGGTGTTCCAGGGGAAATTATTCAATTTCACCTATTGGTCTAAAAAATGTTTTTTTGAAAACTAATTATTATATGCAAATAATATTCCATTGTCGCGCGTTTGTGCCAGTCATCACTAAAAGGCAGACTCTGGATCTATTTGGAGTCAGACCGAGAAGCAGATCCAGGACCTGGACCCGGTCCAGGGTTAGTGTGCACTCTGGGGAGACGCGCAGTGCACTCTGAGACGCTATCGTGGCCTGACGGTCGTCACGCCTCCTCAACCGAACTGGACCACACCAAGTCTGTGGTTCGGACTTGGACAAGTACAAGGAGGAGGAGGAGGCAGCGGGTCCGCGACTCGCGTCAACCAGTTCTGGACTGGCTCTCTGTTTCTTGGTGGAGCAGCGACAGTCCCAACATTTTTAAATTCATACTTTGATCTGACCGGTCCATAAAACCAGATCAGCGGGTCCACAGACACTGGGTTGGGTCATCAGCATTTTGCTTTGAACCTGCCTGATGCAGGCTGCATGGTGGCGCAGTTGGTTAGCACTGTTGCCTCGCAGCAAGAAGGTTGTGGGTTCGCGTCCCGGCTCTGCGGCCTCTCTGCGTGGAGTTTGCATGTTCTCCCCGTGCATGCGTGGGTTTCCTCCGGGTACTCCGGTTTCCTCCCACAGACCAAAAACATGACTGTCAGGCTAATTGGGCTGGTAAATTGTCCTTAGGTGTGAGTGGGTGTGTGGTTGTTTGTCTCGTTCGTCTCTGTGTGGCCCTGCGATGGACTGGCGATCTGTCCAGGGTGTCCCCTGCCTCTTGCCCCTTGACCGCTGGAGATAGGCACCGGCTCCCCCACGACCCCCTGTGGAGGACTAAGCGGCTACAGAAGATGGATGGACCTGCCTGATGCACATTTGGAAAAAAAGGGGGGACAAGTCAGAGTAAAAACCCCTCAGCATATGCTGGTGAAGGTTCTCAGTCATCCAGGTCATGATAATCCAAAAAAGGGTTTTAAATAAAGGCAACTGGACTTATTTGGTTCTTTGAAGACGTTTCACTGCTCATCCGAGTTGCTTTGTCAATTCTGTATGTAGTCAAGGAGAGAGAGACTTATAAACTGTGCTTATCTTCCTCTGTCTGTGACACACCTCCTTCCACCCCCTTGAGGAGGTGTTCGCTCCACTGTATTCAACTGGAGTCCTGGTGAGGTGTTTGGATTAGAGGAGAGAATTGTCTGGGAATGAAGTTCAGAGCAGACTGATAGGTGCTGGAAAGATGAAATCTGAGTTCTCCTCCTCTGTTTAAAGTTGGTTTTTCACGTTTGACATAGATGTCTTCTTTAACTCCTCTCTCAAACCATCGGTCTTCTCTGTCCACAATGTGGACGTTTTCGTTTTCAAAGGTGTGTCCCTTGTCTTTGAGGTGGAGATGGACTGCTGAGTCCTGGCCTGATGATGTGTCTCTCCTGTGTTGAGACATGCGCTTGTGTAGTTGTAACCGGGGGCAACGCTAAAGGTTGTAAAGCCCAAGCGCCGCCCCTCCGCCGTCGGATACAGGTGGAGAGCAGGTGCAGACCCCATAGGACAGAGACTCAGGAGACAACGGACTAGATTAAACAAGTGTCTTTATATAAGCTTGAGAGATTTAAAAAAATACTAAAAACAACTAAAATCCATATAAAAATGGCCATAGTTGTTGTTTTGTTTCTCCAATGTAAAGGTCTGAACAGTCCTCACTGCACTGGACTGCATAAACAACACCACTGATCTTCTGTTTGGGAGTCTTGTCTTCAGGATGAACCAGTTTCTGTCTGAGGGTGTTGTTGGGTTGGAACTTTACTGGGATGCTGTGTTTGGAGAAAATTCTTCTCAGTTTCTCTGAGACTCCTGCTACGTATGGGATGACGGTGCTTTTGCGCTTGTTGTCCTTGTCTTTTGTAGCTGCTGTGGAGTCTTTTCCAGATTTCTTTCTTGATTTAGTGAAGGCCCAGTTTGGGTAACTGCAGGTCTGGAGAGCTTCTTTGACGTGTTTCTGTTCCTTTTGTTTCTCTTCAGTTCTGGTGGGAACGTTCTCAGCTCGGTGGTGTAAAGTCCTGATAACTGATAGTTTGTGCTCCAGTGGGTGATGGGAGTCAAAATGCAGGTACTGGTCTGTGTGAGGAGGTTTCCTGTAAACCTCAGTGCTGAGACTTCCATCCTGTTGAATTTGTACAGCGCAGTCCAAGAAGGGCAGTTTGTTGTTGTGTGCATCCTCCCTGGTGAACCTGATGTTTTGATCCACAGCGTTGATGTGTTTGGTGAAGCCTTCTACTTCATGAGTCAGAATCTTGACCCATATGTCGTCCACATGTCTGAACCAGTGGCTCAGTGCTGTTCCATTGTAGGAGTTCAGTGCTTTGTTTTCCACTTCCTCCATGTAGATGTTAGCGACAATGGGTGACACTGGAGAGTCCATGGCACATCCATGTTTCTGCCTGTAGAACTGGTCGTTGTGTTTGAAGTAGGTGGTGGAGAGGCAAAGGTCCAGGAGGGACCAGATCTGGTCAATTCTGGTCTGGTACTTCAGACAGATTTGACAAAGCTACTCAGATGAGCAGCGAAACATCTTCAAAGAACCAAATAAGTCCAGTTGCCTTTATTTAGAACCCTTTTTTGGATTTGTTTTGGTTTCCTAAACACACTTTGTTTCTGGAGCAATGCGTGGATGTCTGGTAATGACCAGTGATGTTTGTTGACCTTTGACATTTGCATGACCTTCTGATCCTTACAGTATGCTAGGCTATCATCACCTGCTGCAGCTCCTTTACCAAATCACTAAACAACCAGTGAATGACCCAGCCTTTTGATGGTCGATGAATTCATTAACGAAAAAGTTAATTCAGGGCTCTAGACTGCGACCAATTTGGTCGCATTTGCAACCAAATTTCTAGAAGGCGCAACTAAAAAATATCATAGGTCGCACCAGTGTGACCAGCTGTTTGAAGGAAAAAAGTCTCCTTGTGCTTCATGTATTAGACCAGAGATACTCCGAAATACAAACCTTAATGGGACACATCAAAATCTATGAACGGGTCCGACCCGTCAGGTCGTCAAACGAGCAGAAGCGCTGCTTCATCAGAGAGTCATCAGAGACCCGCTCCGGAAGCGCTCAGGACTCATGATAGCCTACAGCCCAGGAACCGGTGTGGTTCAGGGAAAAAAATAGTAAATCCGCGACGCGGAACGACTCCCCATGGTTCAACCACTGAAACGCATTAAACCAGAAGTATGAAAATATAAATTTTAATGGGTCACGCCGACGCCGCTGTGATTCAGCGGTCCAGACGGACGGAGCGGGGCGGGGGAGAAATACGCTGCTAAACTGTTTCTAGCAGCGACTCGCTCCAGACACTAAAACATCAGTCAGCTGTAGTCGGATCTCAGCGTAATAACGAGGACGATATCGCGCTGACAACGTGGATTTGATTAAAGAGCTACAGCTCAGGAGGAGACGGTAGCACGCAGGTCAGATGTGCGACTCTCGGTCTGACCCGACCGCCGACCCCCCCCCCCAATCTATAAAGCTATAGATCTATAAACGGTTTATCATGCTGTGAATAACACAGTGACTACTGGTGTCTCCTCCACCTGCATCAAGCAGCAAAATGATCATCAGACGAGACGATGATCAACTAACTTTTCATTATTTCATTCAAAACAAGAGCAAACAGAATGTACACACAAAATAAATATGAATGAAAAGGAGCTGAGAGGAAAAAATATTTTCTGCCTCGTTTTTACAAAAGAACATGAAATCAGTTTCCATCACATTCCTGTTCTAACTTTTACATTTAGTCTCAGACGCCATCTTCATTTATATTTTCATAATGACCTCATACCTTTGATTTAAAACATTAAAAATAGATTTAATGACCTAGTCGGTTCATGTTATGATTTTACACCATTTACAGAAATACTCAATTCCTTTTATTGGTTCTAAATCAGGTTTTTAAAGACTTCAGTTCCTTTTAAATTACAACTATTTACTCTAAAACATTTCCTAAATGTTTATTGGTCAGGTATTTTATTAGCTTTGTACATTGTAATATTTTCCTACAATATTAAACATCTAGACAAGGCCAAAGATATAGAGACAAACTAGGAAGAGTCCATCTGAGGGACAAGTGTCTATAATGGAGGATCATCCATCAGACATTTAGCTATGAAATGTTCAGGTTGAGACGTTCATGAGAAACATGAAGTTAAAACATTTAAACTGATCCTAAAATGTTTTAATTTTCAGTTTCAGCTGAGTGAAGCAGTTTACTTTTTCAGTAGGTTACCCATCTGATACAATTCAGCTTCAAATAAAGAACTTTATGTTCACAAGCTTGTTAATTAGTCATTTAGTAGTTAATATTAATTATATGAGCAGAGATTTTTTTTTTAAAAAGTGAACCTATAAAACTGCTAATTTGGGTGCACCTAACTTTTGTGCCGGTGCGCCTAAGAAAAAAATGTAGGCGCACCGGTGCAACCAGTGCAAAAAGTTAGTCTAGAGCCCTGTAATTCAGTGTAGATCCACCCTGCTAGAATACTTGTTTACTGGTGGATTCTCATGTGTTTGGTTCAGCTAATCTTGAACTTGCAAATGGTTTCTGTCTTGTGTGAATTCTTTTGTGTTTGTTTAAATCGCCCTTTTCATTAAATCTTCTGTCACAAACACTACAACCAAATGGTTTCTCTCCTGTGTGAATTCTCATGTGTCTGTTTAAATTACACTTTTGACTAAATCTTCTGTCACAAACACTACAAACAAATGGTTTCTCTCCTGTGTGAATTTTCATGTGTTTCTTTAAATCATTTGATTCATTAAATCTTCTGTCACAAACACTACAGTCAAATGGTTTATCTCCTGTGTGAAATCTCATGTGTCTGTATAAATGACTCGTTTGATTAAATCTTTTGTCACAAACTCTACAACCAAATGGTTTCTCTCCTGTGTGAATTATCATGTGTTTGTTTAAATAACTTATTTGATTAAATTTTCTGTCACAAACACTACAACCAAATGGTTTCTCTCCTGTGTGAATTCTCATGTGTTTCTTTAAATAACTCATTTGATTAAATTTTCTGTCACAAACACTACAACCAAATGGTTTCGCTCCTGTGTGAATTCTCATGTGTTTGTTTAAATAACTCATTTGATTAAATTTTCTGTCACAAACACTACAACCAAAAGGTTTCTCTCCTGTGTGAATTCTCATGTGTTTGTTTAAATCACTCTTTTTAGTAAATCTTTGGTCACAAACACTACAACCAAATGGTTTTGTTCCTGTGTGAATTCTCATGTGTTTGTTTAAATCACTCTTTTTAGTAAATCTTTTGTCACAAACACTACAACCAAATGGTTTTGTTCCTGTGTGAATTCTCATGTGTTTGTTTAAATCACTCTTTTTAGTAAATCTTTGGTCACAAACACTACAACCAAATGGTTTCTCTCCTGTGTGAACTCTCATGTGTTTCTTTAAATCATTTGATTCATTAAATCTTCTGTCACAAACACTACAGTCAAATGGTTTCTCTCCTGTGTGAAATCTCATGTGTCTGTATAAATTACTCTTTTGATTAAATCTTCTGTCACAAACACTACAAACAAATGGTTTCTCTCCTGTGTGAATTCTCATGTGGCTGTTTAAATGACTCATTTCATTACATCTTCTGTCACAAACACTACAACCAAATGGTTTCTCTCCTGTGTGAATTCTCATGTGTTTCTTTAAATCATTTGATTCATTAAATCTTATGTCACAAACACTACAGTCAAATGGTTTCTCTCCTGTGTGAAATCTCATGTGTCTGTATAAATGACTCGTTTGATTAAATCTTTTGTCACAAACTCTACAACCAAATGGTTTCTCTCCTGTGTGAATTCTCATGTGTTTGTTTAAATCGCCCTTTTGATTAAATCTTCTGTCACAAACACTACAACCAAATGGTTTCTCACCTGTGTGAATTATCATGTGTTTGTTTAGATTACTTTTTTTAGTAAAGATTTTACCACAGTCATCACAATTAAATGGTTTTCTTCTCGTCTGGACCTTCCTGTGTGAGTCTACATTGTTCTTAACTCCAACACATTTCTTCTGAACCTTGAAGCTTGAAGACCTGACTCTTGAATGACATGTCACATGTCTCTGAAGTGAGTGCTTATTAACAAACTGCTTACCACACTCAGAGCAGCTAACATATTTGCTGACAGTGTTTACACTTGACTCAGGACTCCAGTCACTGTCACTGTCTTCAGTCTCTGAAGAGCTGGAATCCTCTTCATCAGTGTTTCCATCTGAGTTTCTGGGAGTTTCTTCTCCCCCAAAGTCCTCTCCACCAGTTGCTGCTGTCATCTGATCAGCTGAGCTGCTGCTTGGAAGATCTCCCTCTTTCATTTGGTGCTGATGAAGCTGTGAGAACAGAGGTTTCTCTTCATCATCCTCACTCTTCAAAGGAACTGGAGTGAATGAACAGCTGGTGGGATCAGTCTCCTCCTTCATGTTGAGCTGCTCTCCATCCAGGCTGGTCTTCACCTCCTCCTGTTCCTCCTTCATGTTGAGCTGCTCTCCATCCAGGCTGGTCTTCACCTCCTCCTGTTCCTCCTTCATGTTGAGCTGCTCTCCATCCAGGCTGGTCTTCACCTCCTCCTGTTCCTCCTTCATGTTGAGCTGCTCTCCATCCAGGCTGGTCTTCACCTCCTCCTGTTCCTCCTTCATGTTGAGCTGCTCTCCATCCAGGCTGGTCTTCACCTCCTCCTGTTCCTCCTTCATGTTGAGCTGCTCTCCATCCAGGCTGGTCTTCACCTCCTCCTGTTCCTCCTTTATGGTGAGGGGTTCTGGGTCCTGCTGGTCCACACCAGGTCTCCATTCTTCTTCAGGATCTTCTTCCTTAATCAGCACCATCTGAACATCTGCAGGGAGATCTGAAACACATGCACATCAGAATAATCATAATCATAATAAACTTTATTGCCAGAACTGTAACGTCTTACAAATTCCAGGAAAATTACTTGGTGTAGATCACCCGGGCAGCCACTGGGTGACGCCTACTGTGCAGATGACATGTGCAAAAAGAAGAAAATCTAGTTTCATCAGTGGAAAAAGGAGGGGGAAGAGAAAAAACAACAGTTTCCAGCTGTCCCCAGAGGGGGGGCAGCTGCTAACGGTGAAAAAACCCTGCATACAGTCACATGCGTGGAAACAGAGAGAGAGAACATTCCGGATAAGATGGGTAGGTTAACCCCTTGCTATCACACGAGAGTCAACGTCAAAGCGTGACGTCATCGCTTCAGCCGGGGGGGGGCAGACAAGGGGGTGGGACTTCCAGGGCAGAGAACAGAGTGGGTCTGAGCCGACTTCACATTCCATCGCAGCATGTGTTGGGAAACCAAGGGCATCTAATCAGTTGTTTTGGTTAAATCTTCAGGCAGCAGGCCCAGACTTTGTCTGCCACCTTACAGTCCGTTACACAGGCTTTTCATTATTCCAAAGTTTTGAATCATGGCTCTGAATTACCTTACAGATGCCCCATTTTCTCTAGGTTGCATTTTACCCCCTAATGAGTTCATTACACGCGCCTTGACCGCGCGCCAGCTCATTCAGAGCAGAGGAGATGGAGTTCATGGTACGAGCTTGATTTTCCTGGAGAGCAGAGAGTTTTCCAATAGCCTCTGCCAGCTCCTTGAACTTTTCCAATGTTGAACACCTTTCATTGAATATTCACACAGATGTCACTTGTCTTATTGCTGTGTAGCGTGATCAATATACGCTCTGACCTCTGACCTATGTGATCATCGAAAATAATAATCCATCTTCTTCCCAATAACTCGGATTATAATGGCTCTTTTATTATGTTTTAACCTGAATCAACATTCCTCCAAGGTCACGGTCGTATCGGAAGAATTCACCGGACTTTATATATTAATAATAATAAAGACTCTTGGTGTCTCTTCCCAAAATGACACTTTAATCTGTTACAGAAATGTCTTAAATGATTAATGCACTTTCTCTTACAGCATTGTGAATGTTTGATCCAGCTTCAGTATTATTGTTACTTTGCTAAAAGGTTAAATCAGTATTATTACTTATTTCCACCTTGCTAAGGATAAATAAGTAAACCTTCCACACCCCTCACACGGGGTGACGTAGGACTTTAGAGCCTGAGTCACGTGTCTTGTTTAGAGTCTCCTGATTGGCCCACGTTTCACTGACAGCTCTCAGCTGTCTGCTCCACACGGAAGAACCAGTTCTCCGCCAGCCTCGGAGGAGAAAACAAGCCCGCTGTCACTTGCTACACAATGGGTTATTGATGCCGACTGCTCCCGTAACGGGTCAAGCCCCGTAGCAGTCGAAGAAGCTTCTTACCCCTGAGAGCAGGAAACATCCACCTGCCTCTCTGTCTCAACCAGAATGGGTAAGACAGCCAGCTATCAACTGACCAGCCATGGGTCCCACTGACGTCGTATCCACGGACGCTCTCCGCCGCCCGCGCGGGTCGATCGACCTGTCAGGGCTCCCAGATCGACCGAGGGGGAATCTCCGCTTCCTCGTCGAACTCCACCAGCCGGACGTGATCCAGGAGCGAGGTGCAGTAACGACCCATGACCTGGTAAAGCAGGCTACTTTGATAAAGCTAACCCTATACAACTAGGCTGCTCATCAAGGTAACCAATCCACTTAATCCCTAATAACTAACCCTTAAGCTAACTCCCTAGTCTTGATCACCACGAGACTCAGGTTCTAAACTCAGAAGATCAATATTAGAACATCTACCATTTAGTGAATGCTAACCAACTTGCTACATCAAATGCTAATCTGTTTACAAATGTTCGTCAGCTTTTATAATAAATATTGAATATATTTATTCCTGACTCAGCTTCCATTCATCAAATAACAGGTACATAAATACTCCCTGCAACTAAATAGAATCTAGATAATCCTGCTTTTATCACAAACAGTTGTTTAAACCCAGGTCTCCAGAGCACACAGGCTCTCGGTTTAAACCCTCGGTAACTGTAATGAATAAGCGGAAGGTGAGTAATAAAACATAGCTTTTATACACACTACAGCTGAGATCACCGAGTTCACTGCTGGACTGTCTAAACCACATCTAATGCTGGACGTCAGAAAACCTCCTGAAACTAGATCCATAGAGGACAGACATCCTTCTGTCTGGCTCCCAGAAGATGAAAAACAACTCTTTGTTCTTGTAGCATCATCAAATACGCTATAACCTCTGAAGTTTGACCCTGTTGACCATCACAAATAATAATCCATCTTTTTCCCAATAACTTGGATGATAATGACCTTTTATTATGTTTTAACCTGAATCAACATTCTTCCAAGGGTTTGGTCGTGTCGGAAGACCCCACAGGACTCTCTTTAGTTATAATAATACTATATAACTATAAAACTTAAAGACTTTTAGTGTCTCTTCCTAAAATGACACTTTAATTAAACTGTTCAGAAATGTCTTTAATATGATTAATGCATGTTCTTCCACAGTATTTTGAATGTTTGATCCAGCTTCAGTATTATTTCATATTTTACTTTGCTAAAAGGTTAATTCAACTTTATTACTCATATTTACTTATTAAGGTAACTGTCCCTTTAAGGGCTTGAGTCATGTGGTCTTGCTAAACTACCCCTCATTGGTACACGTCACCACTCTGTTCCCTTAACTAAGCTTCCGTCCGGAAGTTCTCCGTTAGCCCTAGACGGAGACAGACCTTCATAGCTGTCAACCATTACACAGCTAAGCTAATTTCCTAAAGGTGCCGGCCCTTCCCTGGAACGGGGACCAACAGCCCGTGAGCCGATGATCAACCTTTCCCCCTGACGTCCGACAACACCTGTCCGCCGACAAAACTGGCTCTGGGAGGTGAAGTTAATGGAATTTGGAAACAAATTATTTATAAGAATTTTAACAGCTTTTTTGTCACATTCTGCATTTTTTTGTCCACTACTTGAACATCCTCATATTAGTTTAGAACAGAACACTCTTTATACTGGAGTCAGTGAATTGTGCATCTGTCAGCTCCAGAAGGTTCAAACGGCGGCTGTGCGCCTGTTAACTGGAACATGAAAGTTTGATTCCGTCTCTCCTGTTTTAGCCTTCCTGCACTGGCTGCTGGTTCATTTTAGGATCCATTTTAAAGTTCTTTTATTTGCTTTTTAAGCAGACCTGGGCATTTCACGGCTCGCGGGACGTTTCTGACCGGCCACCATGTGATTGTTAAACTTCCAACTGCCTCCTGGGTGTCACCAAAAATGGCTGCCCTCTGCTCCCTCAGGGATGGGTCAAATGTAACGTCTCACCTGGAACAGCAACACTGTTGGTCTTGTTCCTGGCACTCAGACATCTATTCTGTTTGCTCTACAGTTGGACAGAACACGGGGTAAAAAAAAGAAGGGATGGGTCAAATGCTGAGAACAAATTCCACTACCTAGTCCTGTGGTATACAAATTCCCCTTTCACATCGTTCATTAGTCAAAACAACCCCCCCCCCCCTCCCCCTCCTTCACAAGACCTTTGAACTCTGACCTAACTCTGGTGAAATAGACCCTGTGCACGAGAAAATGCTAACTTCCGGGTTTGAGACCGGATGTACTGTCTTTCGTTTCCTGCAGCTGTATTTGACGGTGAATCCTTACAGCGAAGATGGACT
>SSNR01000742.1:84111-94929 GCA_006937965.1 Callopanchax toddi | reverse complement strand
GTCTTTCTAGATTTTGTTATTGTTGTTTTAATGTGAAACAAGAACCAAATCAATCATGAAAAGTTGTTCTGAAGGAACAGGAACAATAACCCAAACATCAAAGAGTAAGATTTAGTTAGAGGAGAAAATAAAAGGGGATCTAAATAAAAGAATAATGCTTCTTTCCTTTTTCAAAGCTCATGACCAGGTGAGGACTGGGAGGTCGATCGACCAGTAAATCCAGAGCCTTGCTTTCTGGCTCAGCTCCTTCTTCACCACATCAGACCAGTTCAGCGTCCATCACTGCAGACGCTGCCTCAGCCCGCCTGTCCATCTCCCTCCTTCCCTCATCGTGAACGAGACCCCGAGATACTTCAGCTCCTCCCCCTGGGGCGGGACCTCCCTCCTGACCCGGAGCTGGAGAACCATGGTCTCAGACCTAGAGGTGCTGATCCTCATCCCAGCTGCTTCACGCTCAGCTCTGAACCTCCCCAGTAGGAGCTGAAGGTCAGAGCCTGATCAAGCTAGGAGGATGACATCATCCACAAACAGCAGAGACCAGATCCTCCTGACTCCACCCCCTCCACACCACGGCTGCTCCTAGAAATCCTGTCCAGAAAGGTTTCACCAACGCCTTATTTTAGCACCAAAATATCATTTTAATTCACTTTTCATCTTAAACAACATTTACTTCTACTTTGAATAGATTCTGGTTTTCTGACCACATTTGCTAATGACTTTTAGACAACTGAACCAGAGCGTGGATAGTTTGATCCTCAGACCTAAACGCTGTCCGGATTTTGACTTCTTCTTGTTTGGAAACATTCTAACCCATCATGCTATTTACTTAAAGACATCTCAGAACCTCCACCGCCCTTAGAACTGTTGGGTCCCTGTCCTGATGATTGTTTTAGCTACACAAATATTACAACGGAGATTCATTTCATCAGAGGATCCAGGTCAGCAGCCATGTACTCAGGAACTTCCTTTAACTCACCGAGGTCCTTTAACTCATTCTACCTCGTCTGGGAGACAAAAAGTCTCTGAGACAAAAAAGCTTCATCGAGTAATTCCAGAGCATTTCCACCCAAACACAGGAACCTCTCATCCTACTGGCGACGGCGGATGGTCATCACGACCTGAGCCTCCTCTGTGGGAATTCCCCACACCGACCTCTAGTGACGACCAGAGCCGGCCACAGAAACAAGTTCCACACAGCTAGCCTCCATAGAGGCTTTATCACCCCCAGGGAGTGTCTTCACACACACATCAGTTCTGGTGTGTGACCCTAATGGGCTCCGGGAAAATCCCCACAGGGTCACCGGCTTCAATCCCATCGACCTAAACCTCTACGCTCACTAATCCATGATCCCCTTTAAAAAATCTGTGTCCACGTTTTGACTCAATCACAAGTCAAAGCCGTATCAGGTATCTTTACAATGACTGTAAAACTTAGAGACAGACTTTCTGAGCTGAGGTTCTCCCACATTCAGACCTAAACCCATCGGTTTTGATCTAATCCACACAGCTTTAGGACTTTGTCTGAATGTGGTACAAACACCTCCGTCTCAACCTTCAGTCTCTGTCCTCCATACGGGACGCTCAGAAACCTTTCCTAACTTTCAACGTCTCCTCCTCACATCCGGGTCACGGACACCAGGTGTTGGTCCAGAATGTGAGAGGAAGGACGAAAATCGTCTAGGACTTCAACAGAGTTTAGTCACAGAATAGTGAGAACTATGTAAGACAGGAAATAGATATTAGTAAACGTTACCATGGAGACAGATTTACCAGCCCCGGGGTCTTCCTCGTGTCCGTCTCTGTCCTGTGCCTGTCCCCTCTGTGTCTCTCTGTTGGTTGAGGCTGTTTCTGCCAGCATTCTTATCTCAGTCTGGAGACAGTCTGTCCTGGTCTGACCTTGGAGTAAGAGGCCTCCCTCTCCACTGACTGACTACCTGTTGTTCTAAGAGTCAGTAGAACATGTAATCCTGATGTCTGGAACCTTTGTGAAGGTTTTTATTGTGTCAGCTCTCTACATGAAGCTGAATGCAGCCCTCAGCTTTTGGGGCAGATTTAAACTCCAACAGTGACATTTTCTGACTGACGTCTAAACAAGTCAGGTTGATCAGAAAAGAACTTTCTGCTTTTTGCTGCTTTTTCACAAGTCCTTTGTAAATTGTCTCTGCGCTTCAATCCATTTAGAGGAGTCAGTTCAACTCAACCTGACAGCAAACCCATCAGTTCCTGTAGAGGCTGCTGCCTGTTCCAACTCTACCTGAGCTTCAGGAAGTGTTGATGGAACCGTGGTTGCTGCTCCAGGGGAACCGGAGTTGTGCTGTTGTCGCTTCACGTCACCAATTTCAGCACAGCTGTCCAATCAGGCCACAGACACAGGGCTGCTCTTCAATGTTCTTTACTGGCAGGGATCTGCTCAAAGAAACAAACACACAATGCTCCGTCAGTGTGAGACAACTGCATCATGGCTCTGTTCAGGGCAACAACACAAAGCAACCATTACTACAACAACCGGGACTAGCGAGCGCTTAGCTTCCGTTAGCTTAGCATGCTAACCGCCCGCCCGGAGACAATCTTCTTCATCAAGTCGTTCTTTCAACACAAAAACGGCGGACCTTCACCACATGCTCTCTAACAGCGCTGATATACCCGGGACAGCTTTCATGGCTTTGTTAACTCAACACAAACATGACGCTAAACCCACGTTATGTGGAGAGAGAGCGCTAAACCTACACCTACCTGCTCCAGCTTCCAGCGCTGCGTCGCTGCTGGGGCAGCCGGGAGCGCGCCTGAAGGACCCCTCAAATGCAGCTGCGACAAACCACCAGTAGGTGGCGACAAACAGACAACAATCACTGCCAAAAAGCAGTTTGACTGAAACTTTTCATCTCTGTTAAATAAAGCTTTAGTTTGTTCCTTGTGTTGGAGCGCCATCTAGTGTCCAATCAGCTTCTTTAACTGATCTTCAGACTGTTTTGAAGCTGGATTTAGAAACTTTGAGGGCTTTTTGAAGCTCTTTCTGTCAAATGTCTGATTATTACTAACATGATTCTGTCAGAAGATGTCAAAAAGTCAATAAAGTTTGTCAGAATATTCATGTGAAGTCATTTGATTCCTGAGGGGAAATCAATTTGAAGAAAACCAAATCAAAGTTGAGGAAAGGATTTAACAACACAACATTGTGCTGATGTGAACACATTTGTGTGTCAAAGTCTTGAACACACTGACTGTTGAAAGCAGCACTAAATGTGTTGTCCTTAACGCGACATGCTGCTGTTCAAATGTAGAGGAAACCTGTTGTTTCTGACATCTGTTTAGAGAGTTTCACAGTGAAGATGAATCAACAGCTGACTTGTTTTAGTCAAAGCAAACTTTGTTGTCATCTGTGCTGCATCCTGTACAGGTTGACAGAGAGACGAGACGACGTGGCTCCAGCTTCAACACACAGAACAACAGACACATAGAGAAGGTCAGATCACATCTACACTACACACACTGTTCTGTGTGTTAAAGGGACGTCAGAGTTAGAATTAGCAGCAGTTTAAGGAGACGCTGCTGGACTGTCTGGACCAACCACACAGTTCTAGATTGTCCATGAACATTTGACATTTGACTCATGAATGTTTCAGCAGAGAGACTCCACTATTTAGAAAGCTCTAAAAACTGAAACCAAACTGTTCTCTAAATGTTTCAAAAGAATGAAACAAGACTCAAGCTGAGAAACTTTGGATCTGATTGGACAGAAACACAACCCTTCTTATGCTGTTCAACTCTTTACAACATGACATCATCTCATTGTGTGTGTATACACACAAACACACACTTTCTGAGGCTCCTATTGTCATGTTTTGATTGGAGGAGTTTGAATATTTAGTGTTCATTTTGATTCATCTGTATAGATTTGAGTCCAGTCAATGATTTCTGAGTTGAACTCCATGAAGCCTGAATCAATAAAGGGGGNGGGCCTTGTTCCGTTCTGATTGTTGCTGTTGCTAGCTGTGGTCACAAGGTGGCCGGTGCCAGTCATGGCGGTAATCCCCGTACCCACTGGTGGACACCAGAGGTTAGGGGAGCCGTCAGGCTGACGGAGGACGCCTACAGGGCGTGGCTACTCTGTGGGTCTCCAGAAGCAGCAGACAGGTACCGGAGGGCCAAGCAGAGTGCAGCAGTGGCAGTTTCTGAGGCAAAATCTCGGGCATGGGAGGAGTTTGGTGAGACCATGGAGAAAGACTATCGATCTGCTCCAAAGAGGTTCTGGCAAACCATCCGGCGCCTCAGGGGAGGAAGGCGGCAACTCGCTCACACTGTTTACAGTGGGGACGGGGAGCTGCTGATGTTAACTGAGGCTATAGTCAGGCAGTCTTTTGTTAAGGGCCATTCAGTCCCTGTACCAGAGGAGTGTGAGTCTGGTCCTCATAGCTGGCAGTAAGTCAGACCTGTTCCCAGTGAGGGTTGGACTCCTCCAGGGCTGCCCTTTGTCACCGGTCCTGTTCATAACCTTTATGGACAGGATTTCTAGGAGCAGCCGTGGTGTGGAGGGTGTTGAGTTTGGTGACAGGAGAATCTCGTCTCTGCTTTTTGTGATGATGTGGTCCTTCTAGCTTCACCAGGCTCTGACCTTCAGCTCTTACTGGGGAGGTTCACAGCTGAGTGTGAAGCAGCTGGGATGAGGATTGAGAGACTCTTTTATCCCTGCAGTTTTAAAACTTTTAAATGATTTGTTTTAATGTACGGGTGTTGTTTTTATGTTGTTGCTTTAACACTACTGGTTGTAAAAACCAACTGCCCCCGAGGGGATAATAAAGCATCAATCTAATCTAATCAGCACCTCCAAGTCTGAGACCATGGTTCTTGACCGGAAAAGGGTGGCTTGTCAACTCCGGGTCGGGAGAGAGGTCTTACCCCAGGTAGAGGAGTTTAAGTTAGGGATGCACGATAATATCGGTTACAGATAATTATCGGCCGATAATGGACCATTATGACGTCATACAGAGATTTCTGATAATAAAAAATTCACAGACAAAATGGACCGATAATAAAAAGCTCAAACTGAATACTCGCACCGTGAAAACCCTCCATTCACATGTATCCTCCCCCCTCCCCTCCCCCCACTCCTGCCTCTCAGTGTTGCCAGATCAGGTGGTTTCCCACAAATTGGGCGGTTTGGATTCTGATGCTGTGGTTAAAAACAGCTTTGGGCAGGTGAACGTATTTTGGGCGGTTTTGAAATAACTTTATTGACACACATTTCAAACATTATATCCTCATTATCAATCAATAACAATGCCCACTGACCTGTCTTCATCACTGATTGGCTATTGTATTAAACAATGCACGTGCACAAACATGCGTGCGCACGCACACATTTTCCATAACGTTGTTTGAGCCGTTTAGGCCCCCAAATACTGTAGGTTGAAATGGCCCCGATAACCACCAGTGGGTGAATGACTGCGTTTACAGACTTTAGGAGCACATAGTTGGGAACGCTGCCGGAAGCCTCTGCTCCTCACCCACCCCCACCCTCAGTGTTTTTGTATTCAGTTCAGTTCAATCAGAGCCAGAGACTCAAATGTTCTCTACCAAGTGGTTGAGCTGCCAGTCAAAGGGTCACTAAAGAGGAGACTAAATACACTTTGAACAGTCAGTTCCTGTGAAAACAGTCGTACTAACTACAGGAAATGTGAGCAGCATAACCATTCCAACCAGTCAGGTTTCATCCCTAGCAAGCTAGGCTACAAACACAGATGATGGTGACACCAGTCTAACATGGTCACAGCTGACAGGAAGGAACTAATCCCACTAACCTAATATGTGCAGCTGACCACCAGGGCTGGAAGGCGCCGTTGCGTCCAAAATCCCCGCCATGTTTTCCAGCAGTGCTTCCAGTTTGACCTGCTGTCTCTACGTCTCTGCTAGCTTCTCACTGAGCTGAAAAGCCTTGGAGTTTCTTCCAGCGTTCACCAACAGCCATTAGCTGCTGTTAGCGCTGGAATGGTGGCTGATAGCAGGCTGCTGGACCTGGGAGATGTGCGTGGCCTTCCTGCTTTTACTGGCTGAAGACTCAGACCACAGGATCTACTGCTGGTTCTTGATGCTGCTGACAGCAACACCCTGGACACATGAAGACAACACAGAGATTTCTTCCACACCAGTCTTCAGCTAGCAGACCAACAGGCTCCGCTCTATGTTCACACATTTCTGACACTTTGAGTTCAGGGTTTCTGCAGAAATTAGAAACAACAGAGAAACAGCTGAAACAAGCAAATAATGACTGATGTGTTTAAATGTACTTAGTTTTCCACAAACAAACGTTCCTGAGAAAAAGAAGAGAATTCCTCAACATTCCAGCTGATCAGTTCCTGTAGAGGCTGCTGCCTGTTCCAACTCTACCTGAGCTTCAGGAAGTGTTGATGGAACCGTGGTTGCTGCTCCAGGGGAACCGGAGTTGTGCTGTTGTCGCTTCACGTCACCAATTTCAGCACAGCTGTCCAATCAGGCCACAGACACAGGGCTGCTCTTCAATGTTCTTTACTGGCAGGGATCTGCTCAAAGAAACAAACACACAATGCTCCGTCAGTGTGAGACAACTGCATCATGGCTCTGTTCAGGGCAACAACACAAAGCAACCATTACTACAACAACCGGGACTAGCGAGCGCTTAGCTTCCGTTAGCTTAGCATGCTAACCGCCCGCCCGGAGACAATCTTCTTCATCAANTTTCTGAGGCTCCTATTGTCATGTTCTGATTGGAGGAGTTTGAATATTTAGTGTTCATTTTGATTCATCTGTATAGATTTGAGTCCAGTCAATGATTTCTGAGTTGAACTCCATGAAGCCTGAATCAATAAAGGGGGTGTACTGTCCCTTTAAGAGTGTCGACAGCACTGCGCCTGCGCGCCTCGCTCTCAGCCAGTCCTCGCTCGCGCTGCTCTCTGAGAGGAGGTATGTTCCGTTTGTGCTCGTTGTTGTTGCATGTTTTTGTTGTTTAGACGGTTTCAATGTAACAATGCAGTTGTAAATGTGAGTGTGAAGATAAAACACACAGTCAGGAGTTCTCTGGATGGAGACTGAGAGGATTTTCTGACAGCAGACTGGTGTTTACTACAGTTCTGGACTGGGGTTGCTTCATGTCTTTGTCTGGGGAGCAGCTCTATGTCCTCTAGCTCTATGTTCTCACGTGTCTGCTCTACTGCGGTCACACCAGCCTCCAGCAGCCTTTTAATGGTAGGAGATTACAAAATAAAAGCATGAAATATGATGTGGAATTTCACATTAAAGTTTGGCTAAAAATGACCATTTGCCCTAAAATAACCACTATAAACCTGGTTCTGTTAGTCTGACCCGGTTCTGTCAGTCTGACCCGGTTCTGTCAGTCTGACCCGGTTCTGTTAGTCTGACCCGGTTCTGTCGGTCTGACTCGGTTCTGTTAGTCTGACCCGGTTCTGTTAGTCTGACCTGGTTCTGTCAGTCTGACCCGGTTCTGTCAGTCTGACCCGGTTCTGTCAGTCTGACCCGGTTCTGTCGGTCTCACTCGGTTCTGTTAGTCTGACCCGGTTCTGTCAGTCTGACCCGGTTCTGTTAGTCTGACCCGGTTCTGTCGGTCTGACTCGGTTCTGTCAGTCTGACCCGGTTCTGTTAGTCTGACCTGGTTCTGTCAGTCTGACCCGGTTCTGTTAGTCTGACCTGGTTCTGTTAGTCTGACCCGGTTCTGTTAGTCTGACCCGGTTCTGTTAGTCTGACCCGGTTCTGTTCCAGTCTATTCAGACTGAGTCTAAATTACCCACAATGCCTTGCCTGAAGGTGATATAAAACACGGACCCTGATATCAGATCAAAGTGTCTCTTTGTTCCTAACAAGCAGGTTGAGTCATTAATAAACCAATAATTTCAGATCCACTGATGAAATCATATTTGACACAAAACTCGTTTAATGTGAGATTTGAAGCTAAACTCAAACATTCAGGTCGATTTTCAGGATAAATGAAGGAAAGTCTGAGTTGATTTGTTGAAGGTTGTGTTTTTCTGTAGATTCTAAACCTTGTTGACTTCCTGTCAGTGATCAGCGTTAGAGGCAGCAGTAGATCAGTAGGTAGACGGTCGTAGAGGTGACTTTGTGGTCGTGTCCTTGATGAAAACCCTTCAGCCACTCTGCTGCTGGTGGAGGTCAGGAGGTGGAGCTGATTGGTCAGCAGCTCCAGAACCAGACTCTATAACTCCCTCTGTCCACATTTGTGGACATTGTCAACAAAGTTTATAAAACTACGTCCCTCTGTCCACATACCAGATGTTTAGAGACATGTTACATCATTACAGTTACTAACTTTTGTCAAACTTGACTTCCGTAATGAACACTGAGCACTTTTATACATATCTGAACAAGAATCAGCCATGAAATGCTGTCAGCCATCTTGAAACTAACGTGTAATGAGGAATACTCTTCTGCCACCACCAGGTGGCAGTATAATGTCCTCATGTGGACATCAGGCCTTTGTAGAGCTAAAGTTAGTATTGTGGTCTAGATAACCCAACATGTGATGGCCACCAGGTCTCAGGAGGTTAGTGTTTATAGTTGGTACATTTTTTAAATTCACAATAAAACCAAACCAATCAGGATCTAAATAACACCAAACAGAATCCAATGAAAAGGATCAGGTAGAAGAAAATCTCATTTCTGACCCTTTTAACTAAATCAAGTCTCTGAGGACAGAATCTAAAATGTCTCTGTTTTAAATCAGTAAATGACCTCATTACTGGGTCACATGACCAGTTCTAATACATCTGCTGTTGTTTTGTGTATTTGATAGTTTTGGGGTTAAATCAGTAATAAACAAGAGAAATCTTCTAGATTCCCACATTAATCCTCATTTCAGTTGAATTCTGTCTTAAACCTTTTGACCAGAAGAACAATATTTAGGATCCTTCTTCTCCATTTCTTCCTTCATGTCACTACAGTTTGTCCATCTACCAGTAAACCATGTGACCTATTTTCACAAACAATGACAGCAAAGTTGTTCTCCACTCCGTTTTTCTCCATGACGTCAGTCCCATGTGTTTGAGTGAGGGCGTGTTTCTCCTCAGACGTTAACGTATGGCGTGGTTCTCCTTCAGCTGTGATCTCTGTCACCTTCCACTCACCATCTGAACACTGCTGTGCGTCCTGTTGTCTTCATGTGTCCAGGGTGTTGCTGTCAGCAGCATCAAGAACCAGCAGTAGATCCTGTGGTCTGAGTCTTCAGCCAGTAAAAGCAGGAAGGCCACGCACATCTCCCAGGTCCAGCAGCCTGCTATCAGCCACCATTCCAGCGCTAACAGCAGCTAATGGCTGTTGGTGAACGCTGGAAGAAACTCCAAGGCTTTTCAGCTCAGTGAGAAGCTAGNATTAGGCAGGGTAGCAGGTTCATGTAAAAATAATAAATCCGTACAGCGAGTCCAGAGAAGCAGGGAACAGGTCCATGAGGACAACAGGGTCAGGTAGAGAAATAATGTTCACATAACAAACAATTATTTGGAGAAGAACAAATGAATTGTGCTGTTTCCCTATTTATGACTAAAAAAGGGTCCCCAAATTTCAACAAATTTAGAATTAGCAGCTAATTGATAACGGACCTCTTCGACATACAAGCAGGCAATCATCTCGTGTAGCCAGACCCTGACAAGAGGAGGAGGAGGAGCTTTTCAGGTCCTGAGAATGAGGACAAACGATTTTCTACTAAATAAATATCGTTTATACATTTGACCTACCCAACGAGCTCAGTAAACACAAAACTAATGACATTAATGTCTGTCCACTCCAAGGGACAGGAGCTTAAATTAGCAATAGCTATACGCTCTAAATGCGTCGCATCAGTTGTATATTTGTACCTAAGCTGAACAGCAATGTCCCTGTCAAATAAATAAAGAATTGATTTGAATTACAGAACACATTTTGTGTTAATAAATAAAAATAAACTAATATAACCTGTTACAAAGACACACAAGTCATTAGATGATCTAACTTGTTCGTGTCTGGACATGAGAGGCAGATGTTGAACTTTTTATTCTGTCATGAGACTTTGTCTCCACGATGTGGGTTGTTCATCCACTAGAACTCTCTTCATGGCTGTTAGAGGGCTCTAGACAGACTTAGAGCTTTAGTTTGATGTTTGACCTGTTTCTGAGGCTCCTATTGTCATGTTCTGATTGGAGGAGTTTGAATATTTAGTGTTCATTTTGATTCATCTGTATAGATTTGAGTCCAGTCAATGATTTCTGAGTTGAACTCCATGAAGCCTGAATCAATAAAGGGGGTGTACTGTCCCTTTAAGAGTGTCGACAGCACTGCGCCTGCGCGCCTCGCTCTCAGCCAGTCCTCGCTCGCGCTGCTCTCTGAGAGGAGGTATGTTCCGTTTGTGCTCGTTGTTGTTGCATGTTTTTGTTGTTTAGACGGTTTCAATGTAACAATGCAGTTGTAAATGTGAGTGTGAAGATAAAACACACAGTCAGGAGTTCTCTGGATGGAGACTGAGAGGATTTTCTGACAGCAGACTGGTGTTTACTACAGTTCTGGACTGGGGTTGCTTCATGTCTTTGTCTGGGGAGCAGCTCTATGTCCTCTAGCTCTATGTTCTCACGTGTCTGCTCTACTGCGGTCACACCAGCCTCCAGCAGCCTTTTAATGGTAGGAGATTACAAAATAAAAGCATGAAATATGATGTGGAATTTCACATTAAAGTTTGGCTAAAAATGACCATTTGCCCTAAAATAACCACTATAAACCTGGTTCTGTTAGTCTGACCCGGTTCTGTCAGTCTGACCCGGTTCTGTCAGTCTGACCCGGTTCTGTTAG
>SSNR01000742.1:64635-75439 GCA_006937965.1 Callopanchax toddi | reverse complement strand
AGAAACCATTTGGTTGTAGTGTTTGTGACAGAAGATTTAATCAAACGAGTAATTTATACAGACACATGAGAATTAACACAGGAAAGAAACCATTTGGTTGTAGTGTTTGTGACAGAAGATTTAATCAAACAAGTTGTTTAAACAAACACATGAGAGTTCACACAGGAGAGAAACCATTTGGTTGTAGTGTTTGTGACAGAAGATTTAATCATAAGTGCGAGTTAAACAAACATGATAATTCACACAGGAGAGAAACCATTTGGTTGTAGTGTTTGTCACAAAAGATTTAATCAAACGAGTGGTTTAAACAAACACATGAAAATTCACATGAGAGAGTAACCATTTGGTTGTAGTGTTTGTGACAGAAGATTTAATCAAACGAGTAATTTATACAGACACATGAGAATTCACACAGGAGAGAAACCATTTGGTTGTAGTGTTTGTGACAGAAGATTTAATGATAATAGTAATTTAAAGAAACACATGAGAATTCACACAGGAGAGAAATCATTTGCAGCTTTAAGATTAGTTGAACCAAACACATGAGAATCCACCAGGAAACAAGTATTCTAGCAGGGTGGATACTAGCCTAGTGAACTAGACCGTCATTTCTGCTCTGCAGAATTTGGTCTAGCCACGCTCATTGGAACCTCTGCAGCCCACTGATTGGTCCAGTCAGTCTCGTACCGGGACAGTCACACCGCTTAAACGGGTTGGAGGGTGGGATTAACCGATGACGTCAGAGCTCAGACTCTGAATTGAAACAATCATGGTGGCAGTTCGGGAACTGCGTTCATTTTAAACGTCTTTATTATCATCTTTAGACGATTTAGATTTGAGCTTTTCTCTAAGACGTGAACAGATAGAGGCACCTAAGTCTTTTATTTTGAAAGAAGATTTATTGGCCACTTTGCCGACAGGACACAGTAAATCTACCAGCTGGTTCCTGTTTTTGCTAAATGGCTCTAGCGCTATCCAATAGCATGTACAGACGGTTTGATTGACAACCGTTGATCCCGCCCCTATGAATGAGTCGTTTCAGTAGACCGTGGCCAGACTATATATCTATTCATATAGTCTGGTTTACCAGGCTAGGGTGTAGAGGTGTGTATTGGCAAGAATCTGGCAATACGATATGTATCACGATACAGGGGCGACGATACGAAATATCGCGATACTACAACCAATACGATATATTGCAATATTTATTATTTTAACTAATGAAAAACTCTTGCAGCTGAACAGAAAAGTTTGCCTCTTATTTTTATTTAGTATATTGCAATTGGTGTTTTTGTTTTCAAGAATATCATAATTAAATTAGCTTACAGCACACGTCACTGGGGCTAAATTATGGTAATGTATAAAGGTCTGCTAACACCAGTGTTGGGCAAGTTGGTGCAAAACTATAATGCAATATTTATTATTTGTTTCTGTCATTTTACAGTAATTTGTCACATTACAAACTTATTGAATTTTAAATGAAAGGCATTAGACTACTATTGCATTACTTTTAATTTACTCTCACCAAAATAACTGCACATATGGATTTGACCATCTAAATATAGCTCATGACACTCAGTTTATTCCACATCCAGTGGAAGGTGATGTGATGGATACATCCAGCTATCTGGATAGAAATACATCCTCTCTTCTGTTTATTAACCCATCCATCCATCTTTATATTGATCTATCCAACCATATATTAATCCATCATATACAGTATATTTAAATCTTTGCACATATATCTCTTTGCACCAACTCTCTATTCATTATAGTTTGACTCTTAACTGCTTCGATCTCCTTTCCTCCTCCTCCTGCAGTTTCCTGTTACAGCGTGCGTCGTCCTCTGCTCTGTGGACGAGTTAACTCTCCAATTTATGATTTGGCGAATCCCGTCAGCTACTCCGTGACTATTTATCAAGAAACTTCTTCTAAGTTCACTTTAGATTCCTGCGCGTTGCTTTGATGTTACCGTGAGCGCACCTCGCGCTCTGCCTCTTCCTCTGGACAGACGCGAGTCCCGACGCATGGACTTCAGTCCGGACCGAACGGACTCGTTATCAAATTGCGTACAGGTTGACAGGAATGATAACGTATGACAGAAATTCACTGCTACTCAAATAAACAACAATCCGCCGAACTGGAGTTCAAACAGGAATTTAAACGTTCATCAGCTCTGAGCAGCATTAGCGCCAGCAGCAAACAAAGATCAGTAAAACTATAAACTAAATTCTCAGAGAATGACGATCAATGTGTCTGACAGATATTTATACGTACTAACCCACAGATGATTGTGAGTGTATTTTTACACATTTCTCATCTCTTATACTGACTTTGATGTCTTTCCTGCAGCAATAAATGGGAGACGTGTCCGTCACAAAACAATATCCGGCTGGAAACTTGGACAAAATATTAGTTCCACTCCGCGGAACTTTAGTTCCGCCCATGTAAATTATTAATAAAAAAATCGATTTTGAGCTTTAAAAATATCGATATAATATTTGGACATTAAATATCGCGATATATCACAAAATCAATTTTTTTCTTACACCCCTACTAGGGTGGATCTACACTGAATTAACTTCTTCATCAATGAATTTATCGACCATCAAAAGGCTGAGTCATTCTCTGGTTGTTTAGGGATTTGGTAACGGAGCTGCAGCAGGTGATGTTAGCCTAGCATACTGTAAGGATCAGAAGGTCATGCAAATGTCAAAGGTCAACAAACATCACTGGTCATTAGACATGAGCAGACATCCACGCTTTGCTCCAGAAACAAAGTGTGTTTAGGAAACCAAAACAAAGGCTTTGTTTTCTTCCACTCTACAAGCTCCTTCCAACCACCTGTTTCAGACTAAACTATTCTGCCTCTCTCCAAAGCTACAGACGCCCTGAAGAAACTGGTGATTTTTATCATTAATAAAATTCTTTTCTCTTTAGACTTTGATGACAAATGAATATCAGTGATTGTTTTCTCTAAGGTGTTTATTCAGAATTCATTGTATAGAAATTAATGGTTAAATCTTAACGATGATTATTTTAAATGTTAAATACATCAAATGACTCTAATAGATGATTTAATCATGTTTTATTATCAGTCATGTTTCATATTAATATCTATATTAATAATGACTTTACTGAGTTTAAACCATGATTCTCAGTGAAATATTTTCTCTGTGAGTTTCATAGAGAGAGTGAAACAGAGTCTCTTGGTAACGCCTACAATTTTCCTGGCTGATCATTGGTTAGTCGTATATTCTATAAAAACTGATGTTTCTGGATTTTCTCCAGTCTCTGCCAACATGCCAACTAGAAACCTTCAGTCTGGAATCAAACCAGATTCTAGACCCAGGTCAGGTTAACGGCCTAAAGATGACTCATCCTTTTTTTTTAACAGCCAGAAATTCCAAGACAGCCTGGATCCATCAGGAGCTGATCTGGTACAGTGACCCTTGGCTAGACTGATGTCTATAATTACTCAACTTCACTTTCTTTAAGAAACTAAACTAGACCCTTTAATAACATCTCTAATCATTTTGATAAATGTTTATTCATGTTTTGTTTTATTTTGTAAATAAATAATTTAGGAAAAATAGTAATAAATTGATTTTAATAAAAGTATATTTTGTCTCTGTGTCAAATGATTACTAAGTGTTGATTCCCTGGTACCTAAAAGAACCTGTTTCTAGAGTCAGTCTGATATTAATGATCTAACAGAGTTAATGACTCATCATTTATGAGACATTATTCTTTGTTAGATACTTTTAATATTTTATTGACAGTTTATGAAGTGTAACTACTTCACAAAACGTTACAATACTGAACACTAGAGGTTTGAGTTCCTTGCTGCCACCTAGACGTCCAAATCCCAAATATGAGTCTTTGTGGTTTTTGGTAAATAGTTCCTCCATTTTCAGGGTTTTGAGTTCTAAATCTGTTGGAGTCAAACTGTCCCTCAGATGGACACCTGTCCCTCAGATGGACACCTGTCTCTCAGATGGACACCTGTCCCTCAGATGGACTCCTGTCCCTCAGATGGACACCTGTCCCTCAGATGGACTCCTGTCCCTCAGATAGACACCTGTCTCTCAGATGGACACCTGTCCCTCAGATGGACTCCTGTCCCTCAGATGGACACCTGTCCCTCAGATGGACTCCTGTCTCTCAGATGGACACCTGTCCCTCAGATGGACTCTTGTCCCTCAGATGGACTCCTGTCTCTCAGATGGACTCCTGTCCCTCAGAGAGACACCTGTCCCTCAGATAGACACCTGTCTCTTAAGATGGACACCTGTCTCTCAGATGGACACCTGTCCCTCAGATAGACACCTGTCTCTCAGATGGACTCCTGTCCCTCAGATGGACACCTGTCTCTCAGATGGACTCCTGTCTCTCAGATGGACACCTGTCCCTCAGATGGACACCTGTCTCTCAGATGGACACCTGTCCCTCAGATGGACTCCTGTCCCTCAGATGGACACCTGTCCCTCAGATGGACTCCTGTCCCTCAGATGGACACCTGTCTCTCAGATGGACACCTGTCCCTCAGATGGACTCCTGTCCCTCAGATGGACACCTGTCTCTCAGATGGACTCCTGTCTCTCAGATGGACACCTGTCCCTCAGATGGACACCTGTCTCTCAGATAGACACCTGTCTCTAAGATGGACTCCTGTCCCTCAGATGGACTCCTGTCTCTCAGATGGACACCTGTCTCTCAGATGGACTCCTGTCCCTCAGATGGACACCTGTCTCTCAGATGGACACCTGTCTCTCAGATGGACACCTGTCCCTCAGATGGACACCTGTCTCTCAGATGGACTCCTGTCTCTCAGATGGACTCCTGTCCCTCAGATGGACTCCTGTCTCTCAGATGGACACCTGTCCCTCAGATGGACACCTGTCTCTCAGATAGACACCTGTCTCTAAGATGGACTCCTGTCCCTCAGATGGACTCCTGTCTCTCAGATGGACACGTGTCTCTCAGATGGACTCCTGTCCCTCAGATGGACACCTGTCTCTCAGATGGACACCTGTCTCTCAGATGGACTCCTGTCCCTCAGATGGACACCTGTCTCTCAGATGGACTCCTGTCTCTCAGATGGACTCCTGTCCCTCAGATGGACTCCTGTCTCTCAGATGGACACCTGTCCCTCAGATGGACACCTGTCTCTCAGATAGACACCTGTCTCTAAGATGGACTCCTGTCCCTCAGATGGACACCTGTCTCTCAGATGGACACCTGTCCCTCAGATGGACTCCTGTCTCTCAGATGGACACCTGTCCCTCAGATGGACACCTGTCCCTCAGATGGACACAAGGTCAACTTTATTTATAAAGCACATTTCCTGTTGCTCACTCAACGCAAAGTGCTGTACAGGATAAAAGACAGTTACATAAAACAGGTCAAAACAAAGATAAACGATGACTAAAAGGATAAAACTGTTCCAGATGCTTCCAGTGAAGTGGTTTAGGTCTAAAGTGACCGACCTATCACCAGCAGAGGGTTTTCTCAGTCAGTCTGCTCTGCTTGTTGGAGTCAGTCTGAGCTAATATTGTTGTGTCTCGCCTTTCTACTTAAATCAGGTTGAACACTTTGAATTAAATCCATCCATCCAGCACTGTCTTTTGTCGTTTTATTGAACAGCTTCCATATTCAACAGCCTGCCAGAACACGAGGCTCCGTCAGCCCTTCTGCCAACCGGCGCCTACGTCATCACGTAAAACAGAACAAACCAACACATGACGTCCCCCTTTTCCCTGAAACAAAGTTTACCTTTACATACAAACATCTTCAGTTATCTCCATCATTTCAATATCTTACTTTTTTATACATAGCAATATATTTTCCTAACTGCTTCACAACACATGTAACTTTCTACTCTTTTATGAAATATAACCATGAACATTTTGTCTTAAGAACCCCTGTATATCTGTCCCACACTTCTTTATTTCTCCATAAAATCACACAACCTCTCTGGCATCTCCCTAATCCTTTTGGGTCTGGTTGTTTGTTGTTCTGGACTCGGAGCGCCCTCTTGTGGTCTTAAAGTGTAATTATCACCTGTTTTGTCTACTTCACTTTCCTCCTTTCAGGAATGTTTTCTTGTCCTCCTTTGGTCTCTTTTATCTCATATTTCTTGACATGCGTTTTGTTCCCGTGGTAACGAGCTCCAGTTGGAGATTCAACTACGACCTGGTTTCCAGTTTGCTCACAACTTTGTGTGGAGTTCCATTAGATGTTGTTGTAAACGTGTCCACTCTGAACCAGAAGAACTGTCTCCTACATCCTCTCTGGAATCCTGAGCTCCTCTTCGCTCATCAGCATAAATCTTTGCTTTTCCTTTGTGTTCAGCATCTCTGTCACGAACATCCAAATCCATAGTTTTAGTTTCAGAAATATCTGGAAACTTTCCTCTCATTTTCCTGGAAAACAGGAGTTCTGCTGGACTTCTGCCAGTGGTCGGATGTTCAACGCTACGATAAACAGTAACATATTTCCTCAGTTCACGTTTCCAGTCAAGTCCTGAAGCTTGTGCAATCCTGATTCTCTTCAGTGATGCATTTTGTGGTTGGACTTCTCCGTTGCTTGAGCCCATTTCAGTGTTGTTCTGATGTGTTTGATTCATTCGTTTCACAGTATTCTCTGAATCATTCAGACTTGAACTGTGGCCCATTGTCTGATCTAATGGTCACTGGTGGTCCATGTCTACTAAAGATGCAGTCAGTAGAGTCAATGACCTTTTCTGCAGTTGTAGACGTCATTACATCATACTCATAATAGTGACTGTAATAATCTATCAGTACAAGTATGGAGTGATTTGAGGGTAATGGTCCAAGTATGTCCACAGCGACATCTTGCCAGGGTCCATCTGGTAAAAGTGTATTTGTCAGCGGTTCAGGTGGATCAGGTCTGGCCACTATTTGACATCCATGACGTGCTTTGCAGAACTTTTCTACTGCCTTGTCCATGCCAGGCCACCATACCTTCCACTGGCAGATACATCACTCCTATTCTGAGGTCTCTGCACTGGTTACCTGTTAAATGTAGAGTTCATTTTAAAATCCTGACTCTAACTTTCAGGGCCCTACATGGTCAAGCTCCTGTTTATGTTACTGAACTGATAAAGACCTACGCTCCAACCCGAGCTCTCAGGTCCACAGACCAGAATCTCCTAACAGTTCCAAGGACCAGATTTAAAAGTCCAGGTGATCGCTCCTTCCAGTCTGTTGCACCTCGACTTTGGAATGACCTTCCTTTAGTTTGACGCTGTATAGACAGTCTGGACTCCTTTAAAAAGCAGTTGAAGACCCAATTATTCAAAACTGCTTTTAAATAACTATTTTGTGTTCTCTTGTTGTTGTTTAACGATTTTGATTTCTAATGATAATTTGTTTGTTTTATTGATTTTATTTGTTTTTTTATCATGTTTGATTCTCTTTTCTGTGAAGCACTTTGTGATTTTTTCTGTGAAAGGTGCTATAGAAATAAACTTTACTTACTTACTTGTTATTTTAATCTTCCTTCCAGTGTTTCCTCAGTGAGCCCTCTGCCTCGGGAGCGGTGGTCAGCTGTGGCTGCCTGGTTCTCCAGGTGGTTCCAGTTGGAGGTGGGGTCTCAGCCCTGCCTCCTCTGGTTCTCCAGGTGGAGGTGGGGTCTCAGCCCTGCCTCCTCTGGTCGCCCCGTGTCGGTGCCTCGGCTGCTGCTGGTGACCTGCTGCTGTCGGTGCAGAGGGCTCCTCTGATGGCGTTTCCTTTTATACCTGCTCATCTGTACTCAGCCCAATGTCCTTTGTGAGTGTGTGTCTGTGCTTTTTATGGGGTAGACATTGGAATGTGGTTCATGTGGGGTCATGTTAACTTGTTAAGCACCTTGTGTTACAATTTTATTTGTATGAAAGGTGCTTTATAAATAAAGTTTATTATTATATTTAAATATGAAAAAAATCTTAGTGACATTAAATCTTTAGCTGCTACAACAGTTCTCTGTTCAGACCTCCTGGTTGTACAGGTGTCCATCTGAGAGACAGGTGTCCATCTGAGAGACAGGTGTCCATCTGAGGGACAGGTGTCCATCTGAGGGACAGGTGTCCATCTGAGGGACAGGTGTCCATCTGAGGGACAGGCGTCCATCTGAGGGACAGGAGTCCATCTGAGGGACAGTTTGACTCCATCAGATTTAGAACTCAAAATCCTGAAAATGGAGGAACTATTTACCAAAAACCACAAAGACTCATATTTGGGATTTGGACGTCTAGGTGGCAGCAAGGAACTCAAACCTCTAGTGTTCAGTATTGTAACGTTTTGTGAAGTAGTTACACTTCATAAACTGTCAATAAAATATTAAAAGTATCTAACAAAGAATAATGTCTCATAAATGATGAGTCATTAACTCTGTTAGATCATTAATATCAGACTGACTCTAGAAACAGGTTCTTTTAGGTACCAGGGAATCAACACTTAGTAATCATTTGACACAGAGACAAAATATACTTTTATTTAAATCAATTTATTACTATTTTTCCTAAATAATTTATTTACAAAATAAAACAAAACATGAATAAACATTTATCAAAATGATTAGAGATGTTATTAAAGGGTCTAATTTAGTTTCTTAAAGAAAGTGAAGTTGAGTAATTATAGACATCAGTCTTGCCAAGGGTCACTGTACCAGATCAGCTCCTGATGGATCCAGGCTGTCTTGGAATTTCTGGCTGTTCCAAAAAGGATGAGTCATCTTTAGGCCGTTAACCTGACCTGGGTCTAGAATCTGGTTTGATTCCAGACTGAAGGTTTCTAGTTGGCATGTTGGCAGAGACTGGAGAAAATCCAGAAACATCAGTTTTTATAGAATATACGACTAACCAATGATCAGCCAGGAAAATTGTAGGCGTTACCAAGAGACTCTGTTTCACTCTCTCTATGAAACTCAGAGAAAATATTTCACTGAGAATCATGGTTTAAACTCAGTAAAGTCATTATTAATATAGATATTAATGTGAAACATGACTGATAATAAAACATGATTAAATCATCTATTAGAGTCATTTGATGTGTTTAACATTTAAAATAATGCATTTCAAATAATCATCGTTAAGATTTAACCATTAATTTCTATACAATGAATTCTGAATTAACACCTTAGAGAAAACAATCACTGATATTCATTTGTCATCAAAGTCTAAAGAGAAATGATTTTTATTAATGATAAAATCACCAGTTTCTTCAGGGCGTCTGTAGCTTTGGAGAGAGGCAGAATAGTTTAGTCTGAAACAGGTGGTTGGAAGGAGCTTGTAGAGTGGAAGAAAACAAAGCCTTTGTTTTGGTTTCCTAAACACACTTTGTTTCTGGAGCAAAGCGTGGATGTCTGGTCATGTCTAATGACCAGTGATGTTTGTTGACCTTTGAATGACCTTCTGATCCTTACAGTATGCTAGGCTAACATCACCTGCTGCAGCTCCGTTACCAAATCACTAAACAACCAGAGAATGACTCAGACTTTTGATGGTCGATAAATTCATTGATGAAAAAGTTAATTCAGTTTAGATCCACCCTGCTAGAATACTTGTTTCCTGGTGGATTCTCATGTGTTTGGTTCAACTAATCTTGAACTTGCAAACGGTTTCTGTCTTGTGTGAATTCTTTTGTGTTTGTTTAAATCACCCTTTTGATTAAATCTTCTGTCGCAAACACTACAACCAAATGGTTTCTCTTCTGTGTGAATTCTCATGTGTCTGTTTAAAACACCCGTTTGATTAAATCTTCTGTCACAAACACTACAACCAAATGGTTTCTCTCCTGTGTGAATTCTCATGTGTCTATTTAAGCTAACTTTTTCAAAAAATCTTTTTTCACAAACACCACAAACAAATGGTTTCTCTCCAGTGTGAATTCTCATGTGTCTATTTAAGCTACCTTTTTGAAAAAATCTTTTTTTACAAACACCACAAACAAATGGTTTCTGTTCTCTGTGAAATTTCATGTGTTCATATAAATGACTCATTTGTTTAAATCTACTTTTACAAACACTACAACCAAATGGTTTCTCTCCTGTGTGAATTCTCATGTGTTTGTGTAAATCACACGTTTGATTAAATCTTCTGTCACAAACACTACAACCAAATGGTTTCTCTCCTGTGTGAATTCTCATGTGTTTGTGTAAATCACACATTTGATTAAATCTTCTGTCACAAACACTACAACCAAATGGTTTCTCTCCTGTGTGAATCATCATGTGTCTGTTTAGATTACTTTTTGTAGTAAACATTTTACCACAGTCATCACAACTAAATGGTTTTCTTCCTGTCTGGACCTTCCTGTGTGAGTCTACATTATTCTTCACTCCAACACATTTCTTCTGAACCTTGAAGCTTGAAGACCTGACTCTTGAATGACATGTCACGTGTCTCTGAAGTGAGCGCTTATTAACAAACTGCTTACCACACTCAGAGCAGCTAACACATTTGTTGACAGTGTTTACACTTGACTCAGGACTCCAGTCACTGTCACTGTCTTCAGTCTCTGAAGAGCTGGAATGCTCTTCATCAGTGTTTCCATCTGGGTTTCTGGGAGTTTCTTCTCCTCCAATGTCCTCTCCACCAGTTGCTGCTGTCATCTGATCAGCTGAGCTGCTGCTTGGAAGATCTCCATCTTTCATTTGGTGCTGATGAAGCTGTGAGAACAGAGGTTTCTCTTCATCATCCTCAATCTTCAAAGGAACTGGAGTGAATGAACAGCTGGTGGGATCAGTCTCCTCCTTCATGTTGATCTGCTCTCCATCCAGGCTGGTCCTCACCTCCTCCTGT
>SSNR01000742.1:20508-63673 GCA_006937965.1 Callopanchax toddi | reverse complement strand
CTATTTGACATCCATGACGTGCTTTGCAGAACTTTTCTACTGCCTTGTCCATGCCAGGCCACCATACCTTCCACTGGCAGATACATCACTCCTATTCTGAGGTCTCTGCACTGGTTACCTGTTAAATGTAGAGTTCATTTTAAAATCCTGACTCTAACTTTCAGGGCCCTACATGGTCAAGCTCCTGTTTATGTTACTGAACTGATAAAGACCTACGCTCCAACCCGAGCTCTCAGGTCCACAGACCAGAATCTCCTAACAGTTCCAAGGACCAGATTTAAAAGTCCAGGTGATCGCTCCTTCCAGTCTGTTGCACCTCGACTTTGGAATGACCTTCCTTTAGTTTGACGCTGTATAGACAGTCTGGACTCCTTTAAAAAGCAGTTGAAGACCCAATTATTCAAAACTGCTTTTAAATAACTATTTTGTGTTCTCTTGTTGTTGTTTAACGATTTTGATTTCTAATGATAATTTGTTTGTTTTATTGATTTTATTTGTTTTTTTATCATGTTTGATTCTCTTTTCTGTGAAGCACTTTGTGATTTTTTCTGTGAAAGGTGCTATAGAAATAAACTTTACTTACTTACTTGTTATTTTAATCTTCCTTCCAGTGTTTCCTCAGTGAGCCCTCTGCCTCGGGAGCGGTGGTCAGCTGTGGCTGCCTGGTTCTCCAGGTGGTTCCAGTTGGAGGTGGGGTCTCAGCCCTGCCTCCTCTGGTTCTCCAGGTGGAGGTGGGGTCTCAGCCCTGCCTCCTCTGGTCGCCCCGTGTCGGTGCCTCGGCTGCTGCTGGTGACCTGCTGCTGTCGGTGCAGAGGGCTCCTCTGATGGCGTTTCCTTTTATACCTGCTCATCTGTACTCAGCCCAATGTCCTTTGTGAGTGTGTGTCTGTGCTTTTTATGGGGTAGACATTGGAATGTGGTTCATGTGGGGTCATGTTAACTTGTTAAGCACCTTGTGTTACAATTTTATTTGTATGAAAGGTGCTTTATAAATAAAGTTTATTATTATATTTAAATATGAAAAAAATCTTAGTGACATTAAATCTTTAGCTGCTACAACAGTTCTCTGTTCAGACCTCCTGGTTGTACAGGTGTCCATCTGAGAGACAGGTGTCCATCTGAGAGACAGGTGTCCATCTGAGGGACAGGTGTCCATCTGAGGGACAGGTGTCCATCTGAGGGACAGGTGTCCATCTGAGGGACAGGCGTCCATCTGAGGGACAGGAGTCCATCTGAGGGACAGTTTGACTCCATCAGATTTAGAACTCAAAATCCTGAAAATGGAGGAACTATTTACCAAAAACCACAAAGACTCATATTTGGGATTT
The DNA here is from genome assembly GCA_006937965.1 of Callopanchax toddi. Taxonomy (NCBI): domain Eukaryota; kingdom Metazoa; phylum Chordata; class Actinopteri; order Cyprinodontiformes; family Nothobranchiidae; genus Callopanchax; species Callopanchax toddi. Next base: position 62,345 of record SSNR01000742.1, on the reverse strand, counting down.
GGACGTCTAGGTGGCAGCAAGGAACTCAAACCTCTAGTGTTCAGTATTGTAACGTTTTGTGAAGTAGTTACACTTCATAAACTGTCAATAAAATATTAAAAGTATCTAACAAAGAATAATGTCTCATAAATGATGAGTCATTAACTCTGTTAGATCATTAATATCAGACTGACTCTAGAAACAGGTTCTTTTAGGTACCAGGGAATCAACACTTAGTAATCATTTGACACAGAGACAAAATATACTTTTATTTAAATCAATTTATTACTATTTTTCCTAAATAATTTATTTACAAAATAAAACAAAACATGAATAAACATTTATCAAAATGATTAGAGATGTTATTAAAGGGTCTAATTTAGTTTCTTAAAGAAAGTGAAGTTGAGTAATTATAGACATCAGTCTTGCCAAGGGTCACTGTNCATGATTAAATCATCTATTAGAGTCATTTGATGTATTTAACATTTCAAATAATCATCGTTAAGATGTAACCATTAATTTCTATACAATGAATTCTGAATAAACACCTTGGAAAAACAATCACTGATATTCATTTGTCATCAAAGTCTAAAGAGAAATGATTTTTATTAATGATAAAATCACCAGTTTCTTCAGGGCGTCTGTAGCTTTGGAGAGAGGCAGAATAGTTTAGTCTGAAACAGGTGGTTGGAAGGAGCTTGTAGAGTGGAAGAAAACAAAGCCTTTGTTTTGGTTTCCTAAACACACTTTGTTTCTGGAGCAAAGCATGGATGTCTGCTCATGTCTAATGACCAGTGATGTTTGTTGACCTTTGACATTTGCATGACCTTCTGATCCTTACAGTATGCTAGGCTAACATCACCTGCTGCAGCTCCGTTAACAAATCACTAAACAACCAGAGAATGACTCAGCCTTTTGATGGTCGACAAATTTATTGATGAAAAAGTTAATTCAGTGTAGATCCACCCTGCTAGAATACTGGTTTCCTGGTGGATTCTCATGTGTTTGGTTCAACTAACTTTAAAGCTGCAAATGGTTTCTCTCCTGTGTGAATTCTCATGTGTTTGTTTAAATTACCTTTTCTAGTAAATGTTTTACCACAGTCATCACAACCAAATAGTTTCTCTCCTGTGTGAATTCTCATGAGTTTCATGAAATCATTTATTTCATTAAATTTGTCACAAACCCTACAACCAAATGGTGTCTCTCCTGTGTGAATTCTCATGTTTGTTTAAATGACCTTTTCTAAAAAATGTTTTACCACAGTCATCACAACCAAATGGTTTCCCTCCTATGTGAATTTTCATGTTTTTTTAAATTACCTTTTAAGGTAAATGTTTTACCACAGTCATCACAACCAAATGGTTTTTGTCCTGTGTGAATTGTCATGTGTATGTATAAATGACTCGTTTGATTAAATCTCCTGTGACAAACACTACAAACAAATGGTTTCTCTCTTGTGTGAATTCTCATGTGTTTGTTTAAATCACCCTTTCGATTAAATCTTCTGTCACAAACAGTACAACCAAATGGTTTCTGTCCTGTGTGAATTATCATGTGTTTCTTTAAATAACTCATGTGAATAAATCTTCTGTGACAAACACTACAAACAAATGGTTTCTCTCCTGTGTGAATTCTCATGTGTTTGTTTAAATTACTCGTTTGATTAAATCTTCTGTCACAAACACTACAACTAAACGGTTTCTCTCCTGTGTGAATCATCATGTGTTTGTTTAGAGTACTTTTTCTTGTAAATGCTTTACCACAGACATCACAACTAATTGGTCTTGCTGTTGTCTGGACCTCCCTGTGTGAGTCTACATTGTTCTTCACTCCAACACATTTCTTCTGAACCTTGAAGCTTGAAGACCTGACTCTTGAATGACATGTCACGTGTCTCTGAAGTGAGCGCTTATTAACAAACTGCTTACCACACTCAGAGCAGCTAACACATTTGTTGACAGTGTTTACACTTGACTCAGGACTCCAGTAACTGTCACTGTCTTCAGTTGTTGACCCAGAGTCTGACAAGTGTTTCAGCTGAGAGTCACAACTCTTCACATCTTCATCATCCTGACTGTCTTCAGTCTCTGAAGAGCTGGAATCATCTTCATCAGTATCTTCATCATCCTCACTGTCTTCAGTCTTTGAAGAGCTGGAATCATCTTCATCAGTATCTTCATCATCCTCACTGTCTTCAGTCTCTGAAGAGCTGGAATCCTCTTCATCAGTGTTTCCATCTGGGTTTCTGGGAGTTTCTTCTCCTCCAAAGTCCTCTCCACCAGTTGCTGCTGTCATCTGATCAGCTGAGCTGCTGCTTGGAAGATCTCCATCTTTCATTTGGTGCTGATGAAGCTGTGAGAACAGAGGTTTCTCTTCATCATCCTCACTCTTCAAAGGAACTGGAGTGAATGAACAGCTGGTGGGATCAGTCTCCTCCTTCATGTTGAGCTGCTCTCCATCCAGGCTGGTCCTCACCTCCTCCTGTTCCTCCTTCATGTTGAGCTGCTCTCCATCCAGGCTGGTCCTCACCTCCTCCTGTTCCTCCTTCATGTTGAGCTGCTCTCCATCCAGGCTGGTCCTCACCTCCTCCTGTTCCTCCTTTATGGTGAGGGGTTCTGGGTCCTGCTGGTCCACACCAGGTCTCCATCCTTCTTCAGGATCTTCTTCCTTAATCAGCACCATCTGAACATCTGCAGGGAGACCTGAAACACATGCACATGTTGGACACCTTTCATTGAATATTCACACAGACGTCTCTTGTCTTATTGCTGAGGTCACTGATGTAGTGAACACGTTCTGGCTTTACAAGTCGACACTCCTCAACTGGAACTAAAAGTCACCTCTGGAACTGTGACTGGAGATGCTACAAAGCGTTCATCTCCACAGTCCAAGCCGAGCAATCAGGGATCAAAGTCTCTGAAACCTCAACAGGTTCAAGACTCCCCAAAGTGGGGTAAAAGACAACCCATGCATCAATACACATGTCCCTCAGATGGACAATTGTCCTTCATATAAATATAAACAGTCACCAGACTACTAAAAGCAGGTGGTTACCATGACAACCCTCCAAAGAGTTCCTATGACAGACACTCTAGTTATGAACGCTACTCGCTGCGCCGTAGATGAGCTGATGACAGTCCTGGTCCTCTAAGATTAAAAGGGGAGAATCTGCGTTCATCTTCAGACGACCTAGAGTCCTTTACAAAGCACTTCTGACTAGGGCTGGGTATCGTTAAATATTTTTCGATACTACTACTTTAACGATACCGGTACCTTAACGATACTTTTTTCGATACCTATATGTATAATTCTTAGAGAAACTAACAAGTACTTAAAGATTTTTTTTTTATTAAACAAAAAAAAAAAAACTGTTTTATGGCATATTTATGCATTTATTATTATTTATTTATCTCTTCCCTCTGGCATTAACTAAGGCTGTCATACAATCCATGAACTCTTTCTTTTGTTTTTTTGTTTCTGAAAGGGAAACTGAATATCCAGATTTAAGAGTTATTTGGTTTTTGTTATGGAAAAACAATCAGAAATACAGGAAAACGGATCCGTTTTCATTATTTCATTATTCCCTTTTTGCTAATAAAGAGTACACGGATTCAGGTCGACCAGAAGCTAGTGTTACTCTGGAGGTGTCAGGATGGGGGGGCACAGGAAAACCTGAATGAGGAAAACCCTCCACATCGTTGCTGATAATAGAGCCTCTATGGTCTCTAATAAAAAGTAAATCCTCCTAAATAAAACAAGTACGTCTCGTGGCCTCGCAGATTTTTTAAATGCAATTAAAAACACAGCACATGTGTTCTGTGTCCTCCTGAGGAGGCTGCAGCTCCGACGCTTCAGCAGGTGAAAACGGAGCTGCGGGGTTACTCTGAACAAACACGGTGTTTGGGTCTGATCTTTTTAATCTGACGGTCTGACGGTCCGGTCGGTACCAGAGAGTGTTTAAACAAGAGAGGAAGGTCTCGCTTCGTCGCCCTCCCATCCGGACCCGGGTCGCGGACTCGGGTCTGCCTTTTTTTTTTTGCCGTAACTGTTGAGGGGAGGAGAGGGAGGGGCTGTGTGTGTCCCTCAGCCTGTGTGTGCGCCGATCAGAGCGGGGCATTTAAAGAGCAAATTAAAAGTTTTTTTTTTTTATTATTCAGATCAAATTCTGTCCAAAAATACTATTTGAAATGTTTATTGAGGGTATTTTGTTTTACAATACATTTTTAAACCATTTTTCTAGTCAAAAGAGCCCCTTTTTGCAAAGCCTCTAAAAATGCTTTTATTTTTTTTTCATATGTGGACCTGTGACGTCACCAGAGGGAGCTCCCAGCTAGGTGGCGCTGCTTACAGTGTTATTAGATGTAGATAAATAAAGTATTTGTAGGGTAATTTAACACTGTACGATCAATAATCCCATAAATATGATCATTTGAGCCCTTTGTTGTGTGGAGTTTGTGTAACAGATGCTTGTTTTAATCATTGTGTTAGATTTTTTAAAGCTAAACTACTTTAACATCTCAGACTGGCACCGCTCTAGTCTGCCAGCTGCCTGCTCGCTGTCGGCCATGAGTTGTTAGTTTTAGGTTAGAGCGCTCTTTAATCCAGTCGGTGTGAATTCATTTTAATAAAAAATGCTAAATTATTATGTTTGTGAATGCCGATCGCCAGTCTGTCAGGACACTGAGTCAACAACGGGACGGCTTCCTTACCGGTACGGTGACTTCTGTTTGGAGACGAAAAACCCCGGCGGTCCTGGTCTAGTCCAGGACTGGATGTGATGGAGTCCCACATACCGACGAAAAACATTCAGTGTGACTCTAAACAGGCAACGTTACTTCGATCCATTCAAATCAACACCGGAACAACGGTTAGCATGCAGCAGCTAACAGGAGCTAACGGGGAGACTTGAGTCTCATTTCCATGGCAGGGGTACGGCTCGTGGCCTGGTTGTAGTACCGGTACCGGTCCGCGATTTCATGAGAGCGTTTCCTTCAGCTGATCGGACCCTCACCTGGCAGGCGGGGTACGCCGTGGCCTCATACCAGCGTTGCTTTGCGGGACTCTCCAAGGGGGCTTCCCGGCGGCGCTCTCCGGTGCCTGGCCCGACACTACTCCGGTGTCAGCTGAACCGTTCAGCTGCATCCTGTGAAACTTCTTTATAAACTCTTTCATTTCTTAATCATCTAGCTCATCCTGAACGCAGCTCAATGTTTGGAGCTCTGATGATCAAAAACCTGGTGCTAAAGCTGGTATCTGTGTACGTTGGAGACCCAGTGAGGAGGAGGTGGTCTAGACTGGTGAACCCCTCGCAGGGTACAGCTGGACCAGCAGGGTACAGCCTTACAGGACTGATTGTTTTTATCTTTTTTTAAATTTTTTATCTTAATAAAATAACTTCTCACTATAGTAATAAAGTAATAAAATAACAGCACTCTGGGGGTTTGTTTTGCTCGTCACAAGCAGTGATAAGTGGATCAGTTTTCTATATAGAGAACGAACGGTCTCCCGGCACTGTCGTCACTTCCGGTTTGGTGAAAAAATAGACAATTCTCACAAAAATGAATCCAAAAGCCTAAATAAGATGAATTTGTATAAATTTTTATTCAGAAAAAGTTTCTTTTATATTTATCTAAACATTTGTTTAAGGGAGTGTCTAACTTAAGATATGCTCTTTAAAGGGACATTTTATTGTGAAAGTACCGAAACTAGGTATAAAAAAAAAAATTTTTTTTTCAGTATTACTACCTACCAAAGGTTTTCGGTCGGTACCATAGTAGTACCGTGTTACGGTACTCAGCCCTAGTTCTCACTCCTTTATTCTTAATACTTTTTTCTCTTGTAGTTTGGTTTCTCATACTGAAGTAACCAGTTAACACAGTTATATGATCATATCATGACCATAAAAAATACAAGTTAATAGCTAAATATGGGTTTTGTTTGGGGAAGCGATCAGCAGCTCGTTCAGGTGAAACTTCATCAGCTGTTCTGCGTCTCATCAGGAAATAAACACGTCGGACATTACCGATGTTGTCCGACTGAGCTGTGTTTGATCATTAAATAATGATGGACATGGAAAAACGGACTGAATAAAAACTACATCGTAGTGCTGGTTACAGTTCGTTTTGGAAGCTAATAATATTATGGAATACCGAGTCCGACACAGATCTCACATCTGATCCTGAATCTGACACGTAGCGTCAGACTGTAATTTCTGACTGTAACGTCAGAGTGTCTACGTCCACCTTTAAGCTCCAGAAGAAAATAAAACACCCCAGAACCTCCAGAATAATTGGAGGAAACGACGTCTGGAGGAATACTTTTACGTTTCTGATGGGAGGAGTTTACCAGCAAGAGAGAGACGCGAGCGAAGGCACGTGAACGAGAAACTGGCACGCGCACCAGAGCGAAACACAGAAAGAGAAAGTGAGCGACAGAGATATACAACTGCAGAAGTAGGTTTTTCATCGGATAATTTTAAATTACGTCGGTTATTCCCGCTCTTGCCCACTCCCGTTGATTATTTTTCCTGTACTGTCCCAGTACCGTGATTATAAATAACTTGACTCCCATTTCACGGGAATCCTGCAGGATTCCTGTGGCCCACCGGGATCCCAAAACATTGTCAGCCTCTATAGCCCTGCTTGTCTCTGCTCTGAATGATTAGCAGAACTTTGTCACCACTGTCTGTGATGGTTGAAATGTCCTCATTATTGTTTAAACTTCAAATGTATTAGTCAGTATGTGTATAGTTTAATAGATATTAAGGGAAATGTGTTCATTACTGTTTACATTAACAATGTTTGTCAGTAGCTTTTAGCCAAATACTAGATGTAGTTTAGTTAAACAGATGTTAATGTGGATTTTGATTTAGTAGTTGTAGTAACGACATGTGACCAGCAGGGGACGTCTAGCGCTAGAGCGCTAGAGAGCACATTTGAGCAGCAGAAAAAGAAACTCTGTGGTTATTAATATTATTTATTTATAAACTCTCCTTTTCAGGTATGACTTATCCATAAGAACAGCTGTAGTGTCATGTAACTTTAACAGAACGTTTATGAATGCGTTCAGCTGTTGCTCCGGTTTTGTTTCTGCTTTGTTCTTGTTTTTTAACGAAGTTTAGCCACAGTTAGCCGCTAGCTGATAGCCAATGACGCTAACTATTTGAAAAGACAATCGACTTAAGCTGGGCATACACTGTGCGATATTTCCAGTCGTGGCTCCGAGCTCCTGCTCAGCTCCTGCGCAAACTGTACGATTACATCGCAGGATTCAATCGGTCACAGCTCACGAGCGCTATACGACCTGATGCTCTGATGCAGTACTGATACCGTACAGCACGACATGGTCGGGCCTTTGAATACGGAAATGTGGAGAAGTAGAAGAAGAAACTCCAGAAGTGATTTTATTGTTGTTCTTTGTTATCTGGAAAAATTATTTTGTTTTCTCAATTTGACTGTTTTATGCCATGTTTGTTCGTGCACATAATTGTATGTCCGCTGCTTCATTTTCAATAAAGATTTATAGAAAAAAGAAGAAAAAATACATTCGCCTCCTCCGAGAAAGTAACGTGTCTGTGGTTCTTTTATCATTTACTCCCCTTTTCAGGGCTTTTTCATGTAGTATTACGTCAGGCCGATTTGTCTTTTTTCTGCACCGATTCATATTTAAGCTAGTTTTCACCGGTTTTAAATCGATTCTCGAAGCATCGTTACATCCCTACTTAACAAATAAAAATGTTTTCATTTTTAGGTGGTCCGTATTTTTTATATTGTATATTTATAATTGAACCTTAATTTAGCAAAAGTATGTTTATTTGATTACTCGATTAATCAATCAGATATTCGATAGAATACTCGATTACTAAAATATTCGATATCTGCAGCCCTACCTTGCTGTATGTTGTTGTACGTTTTTGGAGTGTGAGACGGTGAAACCATTACTGGATTTAAGAAAAAGAGAGATGAAAGAGTGTGAGTTACTCATTCTTCGTCAGTTTATCAGAGTGACGAGTGAGTGTTCTGTTTATGGTTCTGAAAAACCGTATTGTCAGTTCCTCTACTCGGTACTGGAGTTCGGATTCCAGCCTTCAGTCGAGGTGGAGAGGAAAGATCTCCTTCTGAGGAGACTGAGCTCATCAGCCACGAATGAAGGTAGGAGGATGGATCATAATTAAATAAGTACTGGTCCGTGGTTCAATTGTTCAGAAAGGCGTAATAAAATAAATGTAACTGATGTATTGATCAGCTTGAAAGATCAGGTCCAAACCCAGGTGCGTTATGTACGCAGCTCTGAAGTCTCGCTGCGTTCCACGGTAAAGGAGGAGCACTCAGGAGTTATGCAGGCCGGGGACTGACAGAAACGCACCCCCCCCCCAATGTGTGTCACACGCCCCCCGCTCCCTTTCCCACTGGTGCCGGGCCTGCTAGCGCTCCACAAAGTTCTGGTAAAATTACCCCGAAGTTCCAAAGGTGGAAACGCGCCTAATATGAATAAAAATAATAGATTTCTACAAGTAATGGAAATATGCATTTATAAATAGTACATTTCAATACGGATGGATGGATGGATAGATGTCTACATGGTGCCTTCAAGTTTTTTTATTTTTTATCTTGGAAAAAGTCAGTAAAACCAGGTTTTGTCCAAATGAAGGTGATTTATGGTTCATTTTCTACAGATCAAGTAGCCATTAGCCCTCATCATTACTACGTACAAAACATGATCGGAGCATCTCAAATTTCTATCCAGATAGATGTATCCATCACATCACCTCCCACTGGATGTGGAATGAGCTGAGTCATGAGCTACATTTAAATGGTCAAATCCATATTTACAGTTATTCTGGTGAGAGTAACTTAAAAGTAATGCAAAAGTAGTGTAATGCCTTACATTTAAAATACAGTAATATTGTAAAGTAACAAATTACTGTAAAATGACAGTAACAAAATATGAATGTATTACAGTTTTGAAGTACCTTGCCCAACACTGGTGTTAGCAGACGTTTATACATTACCTGCAGCTCCCACCATAAACTAGCCCCAGTGATGTGTATATGAGCTGTAAGCTAATTTAACTATTAACTTCTTGAAAACAAAAACACCTGTTTGAGAACTACTGTATTAAGGCAATTGAATGTTTGTTTGTTTTTTTGTCAAACTTTAATGTGACATTCCACATCATATTTCACGCTTTTATTTTGTAATCTCCTGCGCCATTAAAAAGCTGCTGGAGGCTGTTCTGACCATAGATATCATATATATCACTAGATGCCCTATGTGGGACTCTACAGCGTCCTGCACGGCGGCCATCTTGCTTCGTACAGCTGGCGTTCTGCTCTCTGTGGCAGCAGATGGAAGGTGAGCATCAGCTTGACTAAAAACTCTCATAACTCGATGAAAAATAAACGGATTTACAAACGGGTTACTTTCTTACAAACCTTATTATGTATAGACTTGAGATTTGATACTTTTACAATTTATGAATTTCCCGACCATTATCGTTATATTTTGATATATATTCACAGCCACGTCTCTGACGTTTATAAAAATGCAAACCGTTTGAAAATCGGTTAAAAATTGATCAAGTTAGAGGTATTTATTAGTACATGCTCCATTGACACCAGTGTTATGAAAGAGGGAAGCTGTACGAAGTAAGATGGCCGCCGGGATAGGGACATCAGGGTCCATTGACGAACAGCGCGGGTGAGGCATCTAGTGATATATATGATATCTATGGGTCTGACCGCAGTAGAGCAGACACGTGAGAACATAGAGCTAGAGGACATAGAGCTGCTCCCCAGACAAAGACATGAAGCAACCCCAGTCCAGAACTGTAGTAAACACCAGTCTGCTGTCAGAAAATCCTCTCAGTCTCCATCCAGAGAACTCCTGACTGTGTGTTTTATCTTCACACTCACATTTACAACTGCTGCATTGTTACATTGAAACCGTCTAAACAACAAAAACATGCAACAACAACGAGCACAAACGGAACATACCTCCTCTCAGAGAGCAGCGCGAGCGAGGACTGACTGAGAGCGAGGCGCGCAGGCGCAGTGCTGTCGACACTCTTAAAGGGACAGTACGCCCCCTTTATTGATTCAGGCTTCATGGAGTTCAACTCAGAAATCATTGACTGGACTCAAATCTATACAGATGAATCAAAATGAACACTAAATATTCAAACTCCTCCAATCAAAACATGACAATAGGAGCCTCAGAAAGTGTGTGTTTGTGTGTATACACACACAATGAGATGATGTCATGTTGTAAAGAGTTGAACAGCATAAGAAGGGTTGTGTTTCTGTCCAATCAGATCCAAAGTTTCTCAGCTTGAGTCTTGTTTCATTCTTTTGAAACATTTAGAGAACAGTTTGGTTTCAGTTTTTAGAGCTTTCTAAATAGTGGAGTCTCTCTGCTGAAACATTCATGAGTCAAATGTCAAATGTTCATGGACAATCTAGAACTGTGTGGTTGGTCCAGACAGTCCAGCAGCGTCTCCTTAAACTGCTGCTAATTCTAACTCTGACGTCCCTTTAACACACAGAACAGTGTGTGTAGTGTAGATGTGATCTGACCTTCTCTATGTGTCTGTTGTTCTGTGTGTTGAAGCTGGAGCCACGTCGTCTCGTCTCTCTGTCAACCTGTACAGGATGCAGCACAGATGACAACAAAGTTTGCTTTGACTAAAACAAGTCAGCTGTTGATTCATCTTCACTGTGAAACTCTCTAAACAGATGTCAGAAACAACAGGTTTCCTCTACATTTGAACAGCAGCATGTCGCGTTAAGGACAACACATTTAGTGCTGCTTTCAACAGTCAGTGTGTTCAAGAGTTTGACACACAAATGTGTTCACATCAGCACAATGTTGTGTTGTTAAATCCTTTCCTCAACTTGGAAAATGGATTTCCCCTCAGGAATCAAATGACTTCACATGAATATTCTGACAAACTTTATTGACTTTTTGACATCTTCTGACAGAATCATGTTAGTAATCAGACATTTGACAGAAAGAGCTTCAAAAAGCCCTCAAAGTTTCTAAATCCAGCTTCAAAACAGTCTGAAGATCAGTTAAAGAAGCTGATTGGACACTAGATGGCGCTCCAACACAAGGAACAAACTAAAGCTTTATTTAACAGAGATGAAAAGTTTCAGTCAAACTGCTTTTTGGCAGTGATTGTTGTCTGTTTGTCGCCACCTACTGGTGGTTTGTCGCAGCTGCATTTGAGGGGTCCTTCAGGCGCGCTCCCGGCTGCCCCAGCAGCGACTAGTGATGGGACTTATGGCTCTTTGAAGGGAGCCGTTCATTGGTGAGCCGTTCACCTCAAAGAGTCGTTCAAAAGACTGGCTCTTTTATGTTTTTTTTCTCAATATTCTGAATAAGCAATGTCCTAATCAACACCAGTTAACACTGATAAGTGGTCTGTTCGCAACTGACAGCCACACCCATTGGCACAGCTGCACCTTTGACAATGAAGGCAGCTTGACTTCTTTTAATATCTTGAAAGTTTCAACTCATCCTATTGAAAAACAGCCATTCACACCTCCAACCGATTCATCACCCAAGCCCTTTCCCAACAATAACTCCTCTCCACACCCCTCCCTTTCACCCTCAGACCCCCTGCCTGCATTAACAGCCTTTTGTTTGTTTCTCCATGAAATTAAAAAGTGAATACAAAGCAGGCATGCATAGTGCTTACAGTCACCCCCAAAACAAGGAACGGTTCTCTACAAAGACTCGGTTCTCCTCGTTCACAGTGAAGAGCCGTTCAAAAGATTCGGTTCGTTCATGAACGTCACATCACTAGCAGCGACGCAGTGCTGGAAGCTGGAGCAGGTAGGTGTAGGTTTAGCGCTCTCTCTCCACATAACGTGGGTTTAGCGTCATGTTTGTGTTGAGTTAACAAAGCCATGAAAGCTGTCCCGGGTATATCAGCGCTGTTAGAGAGCATGTGGTGAAGGTCCGCCGTGTTTGTGTTGAAAGAACGACTTGATGAAGAAGATTGTCTCCGGGCGGGCGGTTAGCATGCTAAGCTAACGGAAGCTAAGCGCTCGCTAGTCCCGGTTGTTGTAGTAATGGTTGCTTTGTGTTGTTGCCCTGAACAGAGCCATGATGCAGTTGTCTCACACTGACGGAGCATTGTGTGTTTGTTTCTTTGAGCAGATCCCTGCCAGTAAAGAACATTGAAGAGCAGCCCTGTGTCTGTGGCCTGATTGGACAGCTGTGCTGAAATTGGTGACGTGAAGCGACAACAGCACAACTCCGGTTCCCCTGGAGCAGCAACCACGGTTCCATCAACACTTCCTGAAGCTCAGGTAGGGTTGGAACAGGCAGCAGCCTCTACAGGAACTGATCAGCTGGAATGTTGAGGAATTCTCTTCTTTTTCTCAGGAACGTTTGTGTTTGTAGTCAGTAGATTTTAAATCCTGTAGCTTTGATCTGTTGAATTATTTGTTTTTAACTTTATAATCGCTCACTTTTAACTCTGTAATCATTCACTTTATGAGTAACATAAGCATATATTGTTCTACATGAGTAAAATAAGCATATTTTTTCTTCAGTTCATATAAAGTTAATGACAAATATTTCAACAAATCAAAGCCACAGGATTTATAATCTACTGACTGTTATTATTCAGCTGAACATTCAGTGTTTTATAAGGTTTTTAAAAGTATTTAAAGCTTTGTTTTAAGAACAACACATTTGTAAAACAAAGAATCTGCTGTATCTCACATTTTTAATTTAAAGTCTTTAAAAAAATATATAAATATAAAAATAAGTCTCAGATAAAACGTAAAACCTGCCAAAAGATAGAAAGGTGTGACCCCAGCCTATTAAACAGGACCTCTGTTCATTTCTACTTCCTCCATCCATCACAGAGAACTCAAATGACCCAGCTTTCCACCAGCATTTAAATGCATCATGTCCTCAGGAACCTGTGAGTCTCCTGGAAACATGACTGAGTGTGGAACACGGTGAACTGATCTGTGTGTAAATGTAGTCTAGTCTGCGTGTATCAGGTGATTCGTTCACACGTATTTAACCATTTCTAGGTGTGATGATCACATCTGTGAGGGTGAAGGTAAAAACCTGTAAAACTTTAATGTTTGTGTTATTAGTAATTGTTCATTTTATTTTCTAAATGTTTTCTCTCGTTTCAGCTCTGAAATCAAACCAGCTCAGAGTTTTTGACTTGTTGTAAGAACTTCCATCCAGGGTGGATTATTATAGTTTTCCCGTCACAAGCGACATAAAGACCATACATTTGTTCTGCACCTCCCAACTTTCTGCCATCTTAACTCTTTAGTCCTGACCACAATGCATTATGGTCTATTTTTACTGTTGTAGTGTACGGCGTCTGTTCACTACTTTGATGGCACCACGTTCCGAGGGTAGTGGATGAAGCGATGCAGTGAACACCATTTCAAAATGGCTGACTCACTATGTAGTGGATGAGTGGACATCTAAAACAAAAGTTTTGATGTGACTTTCAAAGTAAAAGCTGACTTCCTGTTTGTGTTAACCTGGGGTGGAGCAGATAGAAATGAAAGCAGTAGATTGTGACTCCGTCAGTGGTGTGTTTGGGGAGTGAAGCGCTTTAAAAGCCCTTCTGTAGGTGACCTTTAACCTGTAGTCTGGTTTTGTTTTCAGTCACTTGAGACTCTGATCTCAGAATGCTCCAGCATCAGGTCTGATGAAACTCCTGTGTCTCTGTTCAGGTCCCAGGTCCAGCAGCCTGCTATCAGCCACCATTCCAGCGCTAACAGCAGCTAATGGCTGTTGGTGAACGCTGGAAGAAACTCCAAGGCTTTTCAGCTCAGTGAGAAGCTAGCAGAGACGTAGAGACAGCAGGTCAAACTGGAAGCACTGCTGGAAAACATGTCGGGGATTTTGGACGCAACGGCGCCTTCCAGCCCTGGTGGTCAGCTGCACATATTAGGTTAGTGGGATTAGTTCCTTCCTGTCAGCTGTGACCATGTTAGACTGGTATCACCATCATCTGTGTTTGTAGCCTAGCTTGCTAGGGATGAAACCTGACTGCTTGGAATGGTTACGCTGCTCACATTTCCTGTAGTTAGTACGACTGTTTTCACAGGAACTGACTGTTCAGACTGTCTCGTTTGTTCTAAATATAGTCATGGAAAAACACCAAAGAATGACTCAGAATTAAAGTCATGATTAAGATTTAATTAATGGCTGCATGGTGGGGCAGTTGTTAGGACTCAGGGTTCCCGCGGAGTACTAAAAAGACTAAAAAAAGTCTAAAATTTAAAGCGTTAAATTTTAGGCCTAAAAAACGTCTAAAAACGCCCAAATTGTCGTCCATGTTGTGTTCGTGTTTAATCATGTAAGAGGCTGGTAGTTGAACACCATCATATTTATTTGAGATGCTCAGCTTAACATGTTGCTATACAGAATGTTCTTCTTCTGCTGACACCATTTTATAAAAACATAGTGCAGGGACCCCTAGTGGTAACACAGTGCATAACAACTGATCAAAACAGTCCAATGTCTAAAATTTATTTAGGTCAAGTCTAAAATTTTATTCCCGACAATTGTTGGTCAGATACGCTAAGTAAAACTCGTTATTCTGAAGGTTTTTTTACTTTCTAATATCCGGAAGCCAGTTGCGGTGCCGCGGATCACACAAAGAACTCAGCTCGCCAGACGGCCAGTGTAGCTAGCGTGTTGTTCGTGGATAAAATAATCCTTGTTGGATATGTCGACTGCTTGTCGTTAAAAGATGGGAAAGTGCGTTTTCAACACGACACGGCTCGACAATGACGTTGCTCACACCGTGTGTGTGTGTGTGTGCGTGTGTGCGCGTGCACGTGCCGAGGATCGTTCGTTTGCGTCTCGTTTAACGGAGGTTTCCTATCACGACTTCTGTCTTTGTAACTCGTTCCCCGTAGAGCCGCGGGGGAGAACCGTTCTCACTCGACTCAGTCATACCTTTTAGGTGTGTGCTGCTGACTCTACCTTTGTTTTGCAAACACACCAATCACACGTGCACACTGGCACATTTACATTTATCCTCAAACTAATGGCTCAGAATTTCTATGCATTGAAAAAACTCAAAAACCAGATCCTGCCTGACCAGATCCCCCCAAAGAACAAGAGGTACTTGGTGTCAACTGGAAAAGTTTTTATGTTACACTTTGGGCTCCCATAGAGAAGCTAATGGCTTTTGTGAATAAAGAGTGTTCAAAAGGAATTGGTATATTTGCAAAACAAAGACAGGAGGGGTTACTACAAGATAGTCATTTCAAACCAACATTGTTGACATTTAAACACTGCTGAGGTGGTACATTTAATATAAATAAAAACATTTTCCTGTGAATTAAAAAAAATCAAACTGAGTAAAATAATTAAATTAACAAGGGCTAAAGTATAAAGTGCACTGTAGTGCAGTAGTTAAATGAATAAAGCGTGTCCATATGGTTATTATTTAATGATGTATGTCACCTATAACTTTTTTATTTTATTTTTCATTAATTTATTTTATTATCGGGATTATTTAGCTTCCTATTTATGCGTCTTGTTAGTATAAAATTTCATACATAACGGTCTCAAATGGTCAAAAAAAAGGTCTAAAATTTAATGTACTGAAACCTGCAAGAACCCTGGGACTGTTGTCTCGCAGTAAGAAGGTCATAGGTTCAAATCCCAGCTGACAATCAGGCAAACAAAGACGTATACTGAATACCAGAGGCGGGTCAGTCTCTCACAAAGCTACTCCCCACTAAACCTTTCTACCGGTCAAGCTGACTGGTGATTGGCTGACAGGCTGTCAGTCAACAGCAGGAACAGCTGCTCCAGCATGTGAGTGAACAAAACCAGTACCTGGTAGGGGTTGCACTAACTAGTCGACTAGTCGAAAAGTCGACTTTTGTGGGCTGTAGTGACTTTTTAAACCAAAAGTCGACTCTTCGCTGATCACGTGAACTTTTATTTTGAAGGGGTTCCGTTTCATTTCCTTTGTTTCGGTCTGGCGCTGCGCTATTAAAATGGATATTTACTCAAAGAATACTTCTTGGCAGCTTTTGATGCCCTTGCCAATCGATTGTCCTTATTTAATCAACTTAATGGTGAGTCTTTGCTTTCTTTATCTCTTGTTTTACTAAAAATGCAGCGCTACATTCGGCCCATTCAAACCTCCGATGTGCTAACGGCTAAGCTAACAAGCTAATGGCTCGGCTATCAAGCTTTGAGCGATTTTATTCATTAAATAGCGAATGTCTTTGTTATGATTATGGCCGAACAATAGACCACAATCTGACTAAAACTGTAGTTTTAATCAGATTAAAACTGTTTTCGTATAAACCTGACTAAAATGTGACTAAACCTAATCAGCATTTTAGTCTAAAGACTTGATATTAAAACTAGTGCTGTCATGCGATTAAAAAAATTGTGCGATTAATTAATTATGATCTGTAATTAATTAATCTAATTAATCGCATTTTTAATCGCATCTAAAGAAATGGCTAAAGAAAGCCCTCCTCTTGAGTTATTGTCATTTAAATTCATTAAATGACTGTTTCAGACCAGTAGATTGATATAGAACAACATAAAGTGTCTTTCTGAAGTCATTTATTGTGTTTAACAGACTTGAACAGATTCAGTCCCAGTGCAACCATTACTTTGATCAGTGGACTCCAGTAGCAGCTCTGTTAACCCCTCATCTGATTTTAGTTTATGTTTTATTTGCTGTAAAGCACATTGTGTTGTTCTGCAGGAAATGTGCTCTATGAATAAAGTTGATTTGATCTTCCACCAAGAATGAAATTTAAATTTCAAAGGTGGGGGGGCACAACTTGAATACAGGGGTGGGAGGAGGTGGAGAAAAGGGTCTGAACTGTTTAAAAAGAGCCATAATATCAACCCTACACCTAAAAACAACAGCCAGAATCCATTTAATATAGTGTAACATTGTTTTAGACAGTAAAAACTACAGGACTCTAAACTGACTTTAAAAACGAGCAGAGGACACGTCCCCCCTGCACCCCCCCAAACTACGTCCATGTCTTCCATCGGGCACCGCTGACTGGACCGGTTCATAACACCGCCAGTCCAGCGGTGTACTGGTAACCAGTGGTCAGCGCTGTGCTGGACAAGCGGTGGAAGCTGTGAGCCGGCCGGTCGCGCACCGGACCAGCTGATATTTAAGGCTGAAATACACCAGCGATCAGCGCTGCGCCACGTCGCGCTGTTACTTTGAATATAAACCGTTGTAGTCCGTCAGATCACTCAGTGTAGGCTACTAGTGATCAGCACGGGGCTCCACAAGCGGTGGCAAGCCGCGTCGCGCACCGAACCGGCTGACAGCTACGTGTAATCAGTGATCAGAGCTGTGCTGGGCTGACGGTGGTCATCGGTTCCGGTCGAGTAGCTCGTGAAATGAGCAGGTNACAAATAGATGCTCATGTATTTCTTTGGAAGTGTTTTGTTTTTAAATGAATGATCAGGGCTAAAAGTGCTCTAGGCTATGTGTAATGTGGATATAAACTGAATTTATATTTTAAAAAAATCATTTCAAGAAGCGTTTAGTGACTGCAATTTGACTTTTAATGGTAAGTCAAGATTCACTTACACCTAATGACCAAAAATAAATAAACATAGAAATAGACTCAGAAGCTTTTATAACTAAACAAATTGGTGAATTTTTAAAGCTTATTTTTACAATTTTAGCTTTTTCAAATAAGACATTTTTACTGCTGCAGCAGTAATCACAACTGATGTATAAACACACACACACGAGTCATGACAGATGACACTTTTTTATATATCAGCTGGCAGAGGTAGACTGCTAAAATATTCTACTCAAGTAATAATAACTCTGATGACATTTTACTCAAGTACAGGTAAAATTACCTGTCTCAAAATGTACTCAAAAGTAAAAAGTAGCTAATTTCAAATGTACTCAGAGTAAAAGTTACTTAGTTACTTTTTTGACTGCAAGAGGACAGCCTCTTTGGAATTGTTCAAAATACGACATTGCAATATAAATCTCAACGTAGCTGTTTTTTAATTAAAAGAACAGATATACACATTAAAGTACAGTTAAACTGCAAAGCAGTAAGTTAAAATAGGTACTGGTCACAAGTCATGACAAGTCCTGAATGACCCAAAAATAAAAACTGTGTGCTGTGAAAAACTTTCACAGAAAGTTTTTGATGTGTGGACACGAGTTCAGAGATTCATTTTGTCTGAGACACAAGCAAGGTACCCGTCCAGCTCCCCTTTGTGACCTTTTGGACTTCATTGACGAAAAGAAGTCTTCTTCATCTGATGACTGTTGACTTGCTCCACCTCAGCCTCTGGTCAAGGTGTCGTCTCACATAGGTCAAATCTGTTGAATGATAAATACATAACACATTTAATATTTCTAGCAATTAAGTTTTGACAAAAGATGCAACAAGAATTTTCTATGATACATTTATTACCAATACAATTGTGTAGAACGACTCATATGATTGCACTTTATGTGGACAGAATTGAAATGAATAAGAAACGGATTAAGGTTGATATTAAATTATGGAAAAAATACCTGCTTCTATGATATCAGGACTCTCAATCTAGGCGGTCTTGAACTTTGGAAGGAGGATTGCAGCAGCAGTCAGTTCAGGGTCTTCTATCAGCCCAAAGCACTTTGGACACCATCCTGAATGGCTCTGGAGAGTGGCAGACACATCTTGGAGGAGGATCACTCTAGGAGGAGAGTGTTAAATCTAAAGAAATAGCCTTCTATTTTCTTACTTTTGTTTGTGTTGTTGCTTTTCATTGTTATGTTTTTGTGAACTGAAAACAGCATTGATTTACATACTGATTAATACAGTATATCTTGTAAACAGAGGATGCATCCATCCAAACTGATGGTCTTCAGTAACTTTACTGCAACGTGGAAGGCGTGTTACTTCATGGTTTACAGCAGTAGTGTCAAGTCTTTGTTCTTCATAACCACTGCTCCGATTCAGTACATCTGATGAAGTGGATGATTGACAGCCATGCTTTTGTGGAAATTCTCCAACATAAACAATAACATGATCCTGTCTCAGAGTGCAAATGGACCTAGAGGGGTCATTAAGGATGCAGCAACTGGTCTGATCACTGGATAGCAACACCAGCATTTTCCCTGAACCCACCCTGTGGGTTTTTTGAGCAGGAGTTCGTTGATTTTAAAGGTGGAGGGGAGGGAAGTTGTCAATTCTTTTTTCTTTTGGAGCGCATGTGTGCATGTTTGAGTTTTAGTATCATGTTAGCAGTTTCACTTTCTGTAAAATAAATCCTGTGGGGCATTTTTCTCAAACCAAAGATCAGTTTTGTGTTTGGCTTATGTAGTTGTGGTTAATAGTTTAGGGGAAATTAGACATAACTAGAATTTCTTTGTTGACTTACCTTAGGTCAACAGGTATTTGAGCTGGAACACACCAGAGTTTAATTTTATTTAAGAGTGACAACCAAATAACACAATTTTAACCAATAAATGCAGATGTGCTCAGTTTACAAATGAAGGATCAAATTTGTGAATTTCTGATTAGTGCTGTCATGCGATTAAAAAAATTGTGCGATTAATTAATTATGATCTGTAATTAATTAATCTAATTAATCGCATTTTTAATCGCATCTAAAGAAATGGCTAAAGAAAGCCCTCCTCTTGAGTTATTGTCATTTAAATTCATTAAATGACTGTGTCAGACCAGTAGATTGATATAGAACAACATAAAGTGTCTTTCTGAAGTCATTTATTGTGTTTAACAGACTTGAACAGATTCAGTCCCAGTGCAACCATTACTTTGGTCAGTGGACTCAGTCTGCAGCAGCTCTGTTAACCCTCATCTGATTTTAGTTTATGTTTTATTTGCTGTAAAGCACATTGTGTTGTTCTGCAGGAAATGTGCTCTATGAATAAAGTTGATTTGATCTTCCACCAAGAATGAAATTTAAATTTCAAAGGTGGGGGGGCACAACTTGAATACAGGGGTGGGAGGAGGTGGAGAAAAGGGTCTGAACTGTTTAAAAAGAGCCATAATATCAACCCTACACCTAAAAACAACAGCCAGAATCCATTTAATATAGTGTAACATTGTTTTAGACAGTAAAAACTACAGGACTCTAAACTGACTTTAAAAACGAGCAGAGGACACGTCCCCCCTGCACCCCCCCAAACTACGTCCATGTCTTCCATCGGGCACCGCTGACTGGACCGGTTCATAACACCGCCAGTCCAGCGGTGTACTGGTAACCAGTGGTCAGCGCTGTGCTGGACAAGCGGTGGAAGCTGTGAGCCGGCCGGTCGCGCACCGGACCAGCTGATATTTAAGGCTGAAATACACCAGCGATCAGCGCTGCGCCACGTCGCGCTGTTACTTTGAATATAAACCGTTGTAGTCCGTCAGATCACTCAGTGTAGGCTACTAGTGATCAGCACGGGGCTCCACAAGCGGTGGCAAGCCGCGTCGCGCACCGAACCGGCTGACAGCTACGTGTAATCAGTGATCAGAGCTGTGCTGGGCTGACGGTGGTCATCGGTTCCGGTCGAGTAGCTCGTGAAATGAGCAGGTTGTTTTAATTTGCACTTCCTGTTGCAGCGGGGTCAGATAAATAGCGCTCTACAAGGTGATGCCGGTTTCATAACACCACTATGGCCATCAGCTGTTTGTTTTGTCTCGGCATCATGCGTAGGTCACGTGATCACTTCCTGAAAGTGAGGGGCTCTGAGCCTCACAGAGCTGCTCAGTGACACACACACACCGCGAGGAGACCAGCTCAGCATACACACATCACTGCAGCGGCAGACTGCAGGTAGAAACGGTCAAGTGATTAAATATGCGATTAACGCGATTAAAAAAAATAACGCGTTAATTAGGGCTGTAATTAATTAATCGTAATTAACGCGCTAATCTGACACCTCTAATTAAAACCAAAGTGCTCCTAAAATACCTGCTCTCTCTCAGCTGTTTGTTGTCGGCATAAAAATACGTTTTTGCAAAAAAGCCTGTCAGGTTTTATAAAGCCGTCCTGTATACGCCGTATGTATGACGTCATCAGCGATTAGTCAAAGTCGACGCAACTTTTATTACTTGGTAGTCGACTTGTAAAATTAGCAAGTCGTTCAACCCTGGTCCCTACCTGGTCTGCCAAAGTCAGAATCAGATCTGATATGAAAGTTATGGTTTAAATCCATTACATCAGTTATTGATGCACTGAGATCAAGTTAAACCACTAAGATTAGCTTCATTTATGAAGTCAAGTTTAATATCAGACATTTTATATTTACCTTGTTAATAAAGACATGTAAATCTATAACAGTAATAAAACACTGAGTTCTGAAGAAGTGAGGCTGGATCAGTATAGTATCATTCAGTAGACGCTCAGAACCTTAACACAAAAACACATGTGGATTTTAAACTTCACCAGTTAGGTCAGAGTACAAAGGTCTTGTGGGGGGGGGGGGGGGGGGGGGGGGCTTGTTTTGACTAACGAATGATGAGAAACGAGGTGTTCAGCCGTAGCAGCCTGTGAAGCCGGCTAGGATAGCAGCTAGCTCCTGGGTGTAGGCTAATCCGGTCCGGTGTTGACGTTTCATGCGGGTCGTGCGTCATCGATTCCACGGATTTATTTACCTGTGAGGTGTTGTAGAGGAAGGCTTTGATTATCAGGTCGGTGTAGGAGAGATTAATCCAGTCGTAGCTGCGAGATGACATCGTCTGGTTCAGCCTCAGGTCTGCGTGTCAGCCAAGCCGCAGCTGGAGGCACTGAGCCGGAGGAGAGTGCGTGGAGAGCAGGGAGCCTCCGCTGTCCTGTCCAGGGTATGGGAACAACACGGCAGCGGTCCTCCGTCGCCACACCATTGGCCGTGGGGGGGCTGACCTGTCCGCTTCATAATCATCATCCTCTCTCTGATTTGTTGTTTTTACCTTCCGGCTTCACCGTGCTCTAGTCAGCTCGCGGAGAAATTCAGGTCTCGTCAGGTTCGGGCTGAATTATTTATATATTTATTTATCTGTGAGGTGGTGTTGAGAAAATCTTTCAGAACATTATTTTCTACTATATTTCAACATGTGGTTAATAATCAGACTGGTTAAACTGAAATGCTTGCTGAAACGATCCCTCCTCGGCAGGAGGTCCTCCCCCTAGCGTTTTAGACCGGTTCTGCCGTAAAGCAGAAAGTTACGACGTACGGGCCGGGGCTCAAAACTGTCTAGTGCGGTATCTGGCCAGTAGAGGGGAGCAGAGTGCTGTCAAACATGACACTGGTCAAGTTTCTAACTAAATAATTATTGAGATCAATTTTAATGCTCTAACTTAAAGTGTTAAAAACTGCTCATTGCTGCTTTAATACACAGATTTTTTTTTTGTTGAAAAATAAAGTGGTAAGGTAGAAAATATATACACAAAGTGGGAATGCATTTTAATGTGATTTATACCTGATTTTGCAGCAGATCTTTCACCTCTTCCATGTATCCTACGGAAGATGTCATCACGCTGGCTCTGGTCTAGCAGTGGCAGAGTCCGAAACCTTGGATCGAGCACTGTGCACTGCTGTAAAAAGTCATATGCTTCTCCACTGTATCTGCCTGAAGTATTACTGAGGATTGCACTTTTTGTGTCAGCCACGATGGAGGAATCCTCCTCCTTTGGTGTCCTGTTCTGCTCAGTCATGTTCTTCAGTGGCACAATGAGAGAAACAGTTGGGCTCTTCTCCTCGCTCAGGACTGCAGTAGCTGTTTTTAAAGGATCCGACAGTTTGACAAGGTCTTCAGCATCTCTGATATCGCAGCTGTCCAGTGTATCAATAGTTCGGGCATTTTGCCTGATTTCAGGGCTGCTGTTATTGCAGCTTGCTGCTCCAGGTAACGGTTCAGCATATCCAGGGTGCTGTTCCATCTTGTGACAACATCCATGATCAACATGTGGTGGCAGCTGTAGCAGCTTCTGCTTTGACGTTAGCATTGTGTTAGCTGTAGAACTCCGATGGAAAAAAGCCGTCACGCCTCTCACACGCCCAAGCAAACGCGAGACCCGTGTTACACCGAGGCCGGCTTGAGTAGCCAAGTTTATGTGTGAGCAAAACACTTTATATGAGGCACAAACCCTGCTTCGCGTACAGCAACATCCATATTACGCGCATTATCAGTCACAATAGCAATGTCATGGTTTGGTCTCTTAAGCTCCCAGTCTGAGACCGCTTCTAATAAAACCTCAGCAATGGTTGCTCCTGTGTGGGACTCAAACAGTGGCCGAGTCTGCAGTACAACATTGACCATGTCCCAGTTGCTGCTGATCATATGCGCTGTGATTGTGATGTAGCTTAACGTCCCCCTGGACGTCCAGCCATCGGTCGTTACAGCGACGCTCTCTGCCTCCTTCAGGCTCTGAACAACTTTGGCCTTACACTCCTCGTAGAGATTAGGAATCACTGTGCGAGAAAAATGCACACGTGATGGAATGTTGTACTTTGGTTCCAACATGTTCAAAAGTCTCCTAAATCCCTGATTCTCCACAACAGAAAACAGCCTCATGTCCGTTGCAATAAAAATGCCGATGTCTCTGGTGATTGCTGCAGCTCTAGCGCTTGAGTGTGGAAACCGAGGTGTAAAGGCATCTTTCAGCGTTGTCTGACCTTTTGGAACGTCTTCACTGGTGCTGCTGATTTAAACCCAGTGCTGTGATGGTTCTGGAGGTGTTTCTGCATTGTGCTAGTGTTAGCCGCGGTGTACGGTATTATTTTCTTGCAGTGCTTACATATTGTTCGTGTTTTGTCCGTCGCTCTGTTGCCATCTCTGGTTTCTACTGGAAATCCAAAATGTTGCCAAACAGATGATTTGAACGTATTTGGGGCGTCTTCTATCAAAATGTCTTCAGGTGAAGCCATGCCGACCGCAACTGGCTAGCGCTGCAGCGTCTCGCGAGATAGCAGTTACCTTGACGAGAAATATTATGAGGTTTTAATGTCACGAGATCTCGTACGACATCTCGTTACACCCCCTTGTCATGTGTTTTCTAAGGCTCACTCTGTTTTAATAGTTTTACTGTAGAAACCTTCTCATCTCCTGACAGTAAAGGATTACATTTAGTTTACAGGTCACCTGATTAAAGCATCAACTCTCTTTTTTTACTACATCAAATAACTTCAAACTGATGTTTTACCTGTCAAAAAGTGATTGTAGCATCCAGTTTATGGATTAAATCTGTGTTGAAATGTCTTTATTTCTCTACTGTTTATTTCACATGATCCTATAGGGCTCTTTCATCATGTTTTTGTTAAATAAAACATCTTTGGGGGGATTTAAACATTAATATGAGTCTCTGAAAACTAAAAACAAACCTGATAAAGTCATTGACAGATCGATGTGTTTTAGTGTTGATATTGTTTGATTTATTAAATGTTAAGCTGTCAGTTATGCTGAGAAAAACGTGTTTGAGCAGCAACATTCACTTTATTAACGAGAGGCGTGAGCTGTCGGCCTAAATAGCTTGTCGGTTCACCAGGAAACGCCTGGTACCCAGACAGCCAGACAATACCTGGTTGATGGTTGATGATGGTTGTGTGAATATTCAATGAAAGGTGTCCAACATGTGCATGTGTTTCAGGTCTCCCTGCAGATGTTCAGATGGTGCTGATTAAGGAAGAAGATCCTGAAGAAGAATGGAGACCTGGTGTGGACCAGCAGGACCCAGAACCCCTCACCATAAAGGAGGAACAGGAGGAGGTGAAGACCAGCCTGGATGGAGAGCAGCTCAACATGAAGGAGGAACAGGAGGAGGTGAAGACCAGCCTGGATGAAGAGCAGCTCAACATGAAGGAGGAACAGGAGGAGGTGAAGACCAGCCTGGATGAAGAGCAGCTCAACATGGAGGAGGAGACTGATCCCACCAGCTGTTCATTCAAGAAATGTGATGGAGGGAAGAACAATGTAGACTCAAACGGAGAAGTCCAAAAAAGTACAAAACCTTTTTCTTGCGATGACTGTGGTAAAATGTTTAGTCAAACAAGGTATTTAAAATCACACATGAAAATTCACACAGGACAAAAACCATTTAGTTGTGATGTTTGTGAAAAAAGGTTTAGTGAAAAGCGCGATTTAAACAAACACATAAAAATTCACACAGGAGAGAAACCATTTGTTTGTAATGTTTGTGAAAAAAGGTTTAGTGAAAAGCGTAGTTTAAACAAACACATAAAAATTCACACAGGACAAAAACCATTTGTTTGTGATGTTTGTGAAAAAGGGTTTATTGATAGGGGTGGTTTAAACAGACACATGAGAATTCACACAGGACAGAAACCATTTGTTTGCAATGTTTGTGAAAAGAGGTTTAGTGAAAGGGGTAGTTTAAAGCCACACATGAGAATCCACTCAGGGCAGAAACCATTTGGTTGTGATGTTTGTGAAAAGAGGTTTAGTGAAAAGGGGGATTTAAACAAACACATGAGAATTCACACAGGACAGAAAGTATTTGTTTGTGATGTTTGTGAAACAAGTTTTAGATTTAGGAGTCACTTAACTGCACACATGAGTACTCATCCTGGACAGAAACTATTTGATTGTAATTTATGTGAAAAAAAGTTTTGTTTTAGGAGTGATTTAACTGCACACTTGAGAAATCATGCAGGAGAGAGACCATTTGGTTGTGATGTTTGTCAAAAAAGGTTCTGTGACAAGTGTCATTTAAACTTGCACATGAGAATTCACACAGGACAGAAACCGTTTGGCTGCGATTTTTGTGAAAGAAGGTTTAGTCAAAAGGGTAGTTTAAACAGACACATGAGAACACACACAGGACAGAAACCATTTGCTTGTGATATTTGTGAAAGAAGGTTTAGTGAAAAGGGGACTTTAAACAGACACATGAGGAAACACACAGGACAGAAACCGTTCGATTGTGATGTTTGTGAAAAAAGGTTTAGTGTAAAGTCTAGTTTAAACAGACACATGGGAACCCACACTGGACAGAAACCATTTGCAAACAAAAGTTTAGAAAGTTAGTTAAACCAAACGTGCGAGAATCTACTAGGAAACGAGTATTTTTGTAGCGTGGATCTGACTTGAATCATCTGAAAAAAAATTTTTTTTTAAACTCTTGGTGTTATACAAGTCTCTGTAGTCCTAGAAGGAGGTCCCAGCAATGTTTTTTCCATCTACAGTATCTCACAAAAGTGAGTACGTCCTTCATGTTTTTGTAAATAATGTGCATGTTTAATGTAAATATTCTCCATTAAGGCGACACAGTGGGAGGTCACTCTGCTTGTTCTGTTGATTCGGGGATATTAACCTGTGCATTATGTTAGTAAAATCATCTGTTAGTTTATGTCTATTAGGATTCATCAGATCAATATTAATATCAACACAAATGAAAACAACTTTCAGTTCAGTATTTATTTATTTCAGACAAACATCATACGTCCATCATGTTATCATCTCAGCTGTTCATCTTCATCATCCTCATCTACAGCATTGTATTTCAGAGAATATAAAGAAATTAACGAATAATGAGCAATAGTACAGTTTGCTCTAAAGGGAGTGGGAGGAAGAAAACGTATTTAATCCCACCCCCATTTACTCCTAACATTTCCTACATGCTTCACTGCTATTCTCTATACTGAGCGATAATAATTATTATTATTCACCTTTTTTGACTCTATATGAGTAATGTAATTGATATGATGTTACATCCATCACATTCTATATTTAAGGATAATTTGCGTCCAGCCACTGTTTGATCACATTTAATTCATTGTTAATATTCACAAGCTCATTAAGATGATCACGACAGTAGAATAGATTAGTATCATCAGTAAAAAGTGTCTTTTTTAGCACTTGTGATACGTTAAGTGTATAATTTATAAGTTGAACAATTTTGGGACCCCTGGGGAAACCAAAACCAACTCCAAGTTCATCAGATGTATGTTGTCCCATTTTTACATATCGTCTCTTTCCTGTCAATTAACTTTTTACCAAATCCCTGACAACCCCACGAATTCCACACCTTTCCATTTTTCTGAGTGCAATTGAGTGACTGATGGTGTCAAAAGCTTTTTCCTAATCAATAAAGATACCGACTGCAAACTCTTTCTGGTCTAATGCATTTGTGATTCCTTCAGTTATTACCATTGATGTAGTTCGTTTAGCTCTAAACCCGTACTGACCTTCGTTTATAATGTCATGTTTTCCCAGGAACTTTCAAGTCGAGAATTAAAGAGTTTTTCAAGGATTTTTGAAAACTGAGATAATAAAATGGTCTATAGTTTGTTTTAACAACACAACTTTTTTTTTAACCATATTGGAACTGATATGACAATCAGCTGATGACTGACTTTTACATTGTAGAATAATGTCGGTCACTTCCTGTTCATTTGTAGCGGAGAGGAAAAGTGACGAAGGGTTTTGTTCTTTAGCTGAAGGGATGTCATCAATCCCATAATCTGGATTTCCAGCAGCCAACTCAGACCCGACGTTTACAAAACGTTCTGATTGGTTCTTCTCTCCACTGGTTGAAGACCTGGTTTACAACTGATTCAAATGTTTCCCTCAATGTTCAAACACTGAGTGTGAAAACGTGACATGAGAGAGGAAGTTAGTACTTGGTAGAGTAAAAGTAAGAAGGTATTTCTGCCTTCTGAGACGGAAACTCGTTTTATAGCACAGACTCACCTGGTGACTGACTCTCACCCAAACCATACTCACTACTGAGAGCTAGTTGCGTGCACGTTGGTGATGAGTGCACGTGACTCTCAGCAGCTCGTTGCTTTGGACAGGTTATAGAGCTACATGGTAAATGGATATAAAGGTATATCTGAATCAGGACTGATACTGCAGTAAAAACTACAGAAACATCAAGAATAACATCATTTCCACACAACAGGACGGTAACTACAGGTCACTGTGACATCTGCTCTGAGTCTGTCTCTCTCCATCCTTTAATGACGGAGACTCATCTGAACCACTGGCAGGTTTAAGATGAGCTGTTTTTAACCCTCAGACCCCGTTTCTCAGCTAGGGGTGATACGTGGTGGGGTCACTGCTCCAGCTGTTTGCTGTCAGGTCCTCATCAACCAGCTGTTGATGACATCACCTCTGCTCAACGCTCCCTCCATGCCTCACAAATCCTCCAGTGAAGGTCTGGACCTGTTTTTTCTTACAGAATACTGGGAGAAGACAAAGGAACACGTCCACCTCCATGAGCTGTGTCCCGCTGGCGTGGACCGCCCACAGCTCCTCATGTAGGACAGTGGACACGGAGACGTTTGCCTCCTTTGAGTCACAGGTGTTCTAGGTTGGTTTTATTCTGCTGGATCTGTTCTCTCTGACCTTTTTTATTCTATTATCAGGTTTGATCACGTTTTAATGATTGTAGATTTTAACATCCATGTGGATGACTCTAGACTCTACACACACACACACACCAGCTGCCACACCTTGGACCTTGTTTTCTCTTTTGGCCTGAACATCAGTGATTGGTGTGTTTTTGATGCTCATGAGATCATTGGTGTGTATCCTTTAACCCTACATATGGTGTCTCCAGAGCTACTTCTTTCATTAAGTCCACGCTGACATCAGGAGTCGGTGTCTGCCTGGGAGTCTGATGTCTTATGGAGTCTGGAAGTTGACAGAATGTGGGGTTTTGAGATCTCCCTGCTCTGGATGGATTATGGGGAATGGGGGTGCCTAGTGGGGCCAGACGGGGAGGCCCCCCCCCCCCCCCCCCCCCCCCCCCCCCCCCCCCGGGGGGCCCCCCCCCCCCCCCAAACCACACCAGTTCTGGAGCAGGTCGCTGCTGGCTAAAGCAGAGAGAAGGAGTTCCCACTCGTTCATACGTGTCCCACTAACTAAGACTTGTATTTCAGAGGGGGAAAGTCTGGACAAACCATGACAACATATTTACATTTTAAATATTTTATTTTACAAAAAACACAACTTCAAGAAAGAATTTCAGGCCAAAAAGATAAAATAAATAAAAATATGGGAACATGAACATAGTGAAGCTCTATCAATAAGGTGGAATCTGCTCCCCTCTAGGACTAGAAGTCCTCATAGGACTCATGTTTAGGTGGTCCCGTCCTTCTGCATCAACAGAGCTGGCTCTGATTTGTGTGTCTGTGTGATCCGCTCTGTGTGGAGGTGTGTACGGAGGATGATGTGGTGCAACGGGAACATCCTGTGCCTGCTGGTCTTCCACCAATTAACTTCATAATGCCAAACTTTGCTTCACGTCTTCTTTTTTGTCCAATCTGCTTAATGCGGGTACAAGGCTGACCAAAAACCAGTAAGACTCTTCTGTAGGATCTCTAGGGATGAGTGGTGTTGGCTCAGGCTCTCCCAGAACACCTAAAAGCTGCTCGCTGATGTCATCTTCTGGATTTGGTGTCTTCCCTGCTGCCTTTTTGCCTGGCGCTGATGGTGTATGGTGGCGCTTCGTGGGCGTTGTAGCGATTCCCTCTCATCAGACACTGACGTAGGGCAGGGAGGAGAAGATCGTTCAGATGGAGAGCTGGACGCTTCACCTCTCTCCTCCTCTCTGCTACTCTTTAAACAGCTCCCAGAACTTGTAAAAACACAAACAGCACAACACAAACTTTGAATGGAAACATCACGTCATCATCAACGACATCTAAATAAGATTTTGCAAAAAGAAAACCCAGTAATTATATAAATTATAGCATTTTTACACAGCATACACACCATCTGGGTTGCATAAGTTCTGGGTATGTCCAGTCCCTCTGTGTGCCTCCAGCTGACCCACTCGGCAGCAGGGATCTTTTCTGGTTTTTAATGAAGCCGTCCCTCAAGGCCTTCCATTTTGCTTTGCAAATGTCAACTACAAAA
The DNA here is from genome assembly GCA_006937965.1 of Callopanchax toddi. Classification (NCBI taxonomy): domain Eukaryota; kingdom Metazoa; phylum Chordata; class Actinopteri; order Cyprinodontiformes; family Nothobranchiidae; genus Callopanchax; species Callopanchax toddi. The sequence continues at coordinate 32,536 of SSNR01000742.1, read as the reverse complement.
AAGGGGAAAGATCAATGTTGTTATTTTCTCTTTTTGTTCCACAGATACCTAGCTTCTGGGGACTCTATGAGGAGCCTAGCCTTCAGCTACCGACTAGGACACAGCACAGTGGTAACCTCTGTCCACATGGTGTGTGCGACCATAGAGAAGGTTATGATGGAAACTTTCCTTCCAAGACCAACCCAGAACACCTGGGTGGAAGTGGCACAGGGATTCTGGGAAAGGTGGAATTTCCCAAATTGTCTGGAAGCATTAGATGACAAACATGTAAACATACAAGCACCCCCACTGTCTGGAAGTCAGTATTTCAATTACATGCTGCACAGTGTTGCGAGATGTATAATTATTGTCTTTGTAGGATATTTGATCACTCTGTACGATCAATAATTCCATTAATATGATCATCTGAGCCCTTTGTTGTGTGGAATCTGTTTAAGAGTTGCTTGTTTTAATCATTAATCAGATTCTTTAAAGCTAAAAATACTTTAAATTTCCAGTCTGGCAACACGACGACGCTGCCTCGCTCTCGGCTCACTGTGGCGAGTTGGTAGTTTTCGGGCAGAGCGGCTGTGTAATGGAGTCAGTGTGTGTTTTTTTTATCTGAATGATTGTGTTTGTGGAGGCTGTATAATCACCAGCCTGTCAGGACATCGAGTCCCCGAGTTAGAACGGACAATCTTCCTTACCTGGCTGCTGGACTTTACTTCTGCTTTGGCTACAAAAAACACGGTCGGTCGTTGGTGTCGCCCACTTCATACTGGAGGATTCAAACCCCAGCGATGATGGAGCTCCACATGGGATACCGAGGCAAACGTCCAGTGTGACTCTAAACGGGCGCTGTGCCTGCAGCAGCTAACGGAGGCAGCTTCAACCTGGTGGCAGCAGACCAGACCAGACCAGACCGGATCCATCAGGGGCTCAGACATACACTAACAAGAGCTGTGTCTGGTAAGTGTTGTTGTCTAATATCTGCTAATTACCATCTCGTCTCGTCTCCCTGTCCGGGTCGCGGGACAGCATCCCAACTAGGGAGCTCCAGACCGTCCTCTCCTCGCCCACCGCCTCCAGCAGGACCCCAAGGTGTTCCAGACCAGACTGAAAATGTATTTTCTCCAACGTGTCCTCTGCTAATTACAAACTTAATTTATTAAGTAATTGTAAAGATTTATCTGTGTCACAGCCGGCATTAAAATCAAAAATTTTATCTCTTGCATTAAGTCACTTCTGGTCTGGCAGAAAAATAGACATTTCTCACTAAAATGACTCCAAAACCCTAAATAAGTTTTATATTTGTGTAAATTTGTATTCAGAACAAGTTTCTATTTTATTTCCCTAAACATTTGTTTAAGGGGGTCTCTAACCTGAGACCTGCTCTTTAAGTGTGAACACACCCACGCCGTACGAGCTCAAGCAGAACAAGGAAGTGCCGAGTAAAGAGAGCTGCTCAGATCTGGTCCGGACCGGCCCAAAGTTCCCATCGGCTCACCAGCAGTCCAGCTCCGACTGTGCATTTTTTTCATGACGATACTGAAACTGATACCGCTGCTATTTTTAAACACCAGCTGTTTACGGTATTACCTTATTACTGCCTAAGCCTAATGCACATGCACGTTGATCGACAGGTGACAATGAAGAAACTCAAATTCTATTGGCTTAAAATCTTTGGCGGTCAGTGTGAATTCAAAGGGGTCTATGGGAGGAAGGAGGCTCTTCAGAAGAGCCCTACCCATAGGTCATTATTTAGAACTGAACCATCATACTTATAAAATTGATACTTAGAAAAAGCTCTGAACTACAGCTTTAACAGTTTTTCTTTCCATCAGTTCTCGTGTGTTTTAATTAAGAGCCACTGTTTAACTGCTCTTGAAGCTAAACTGGTTTGTGTCCTGTGTGAATTAATGATCCTGTTGCCTAAACTTTTTTCAAACCTCACAAACAAAATAGTTTGTCCTGTGTGAATTATCGTGTTTGTTTGTTTTAAATCCTTTTTTCAATAAAAATCACAACCAAATGGTTTCTGTTGTAACGTTTAGTGAAGTAGTTACACTTCATAAACTGTCAATAAAATATTAAAAGTATCTAACAAAGAATAATGTCTCATAAATGATGAGTCATTAACTCTGTTAGATCATTAATATCAGACTGACTCTAGAAACAGGTTCTTTTAGGTACCAGGGAATCAACACTTAGTAATCATTTGACACAGAGACAAAATATAGTTTTATTAAAAAAAATTAATTTATTACAATATTTTCCTAAATAAGTTATTCACAAAATTAAACAAAACATTAATACACATTTATCAAAAATGATTAGAGATGTTATTAAAGGGTCTAGTTTAGTTCAAATGTCAAAGGTCAACGAACAGATCTGGTCATAACGGTCCAGACATCCAAGCTTTGCTCCAGATATGAAGTTTACCCTGAAACCCAAAACAAGGCTTTGTTTTCCCTTCACTCTTACCACCTGTGTCCTAGAATAAACAATTCTGCTGCTCTGAAGCGACGGACGTCTGAAGAAACTCAAGTTTTCTCTCATTAATAAAATCATTTTTCTTTTACAGACTTAAAGCCGCTTTGTGGGATATTTCATCAAGAGAGCAGTTTTTGAATCTAACGTCCAACGGCTCCTCCTCAAAACACCTCGACACGCGCGTCCGGTCGCGTGCGTGCACACACAGTGCATTACGTGCTGGGAATAAAGTGTGCAGCTCAAAGTGTAGGGTTTAATCACTCACAGTTCACAAATCTTATTCCAACACTGTGCCAGGATGAGCCCTCTCTGTCCTGCTGCTTCTGATACGTAGCTCTGTAGCAGCGAGCTGCTGCTGTCCTCTGAAGCTGAACAGAGAAATGACTCGGCCCTGAGTTAACTTTCTGACCAAAATAAACGCGTATCCTTGGCAAGCCTCGTCATTCTGTGAGGTGAAAGGTTTAAAAATAAAAATAAATCCGTCTTTAGCTGGGAAATGGGTAGGTCTTTAGTAGAAATGAGCTGTGAGTCCTCAGTGAACGGTTGAGATGGCAAACAGAGAAACACACAGGACAGAAACCATTTGCTTGTGATATTTGTAGGGGTGTAACGAGATCTCGCGATATTAAAACGCCACGATATTTCTCGTTGAGATAAATTTGATCTTGTGAACCCGCATGACCTGATTGTCATTATTTGCATTTGGGCACGCGAGTGAAAACGTCGCTCCTAAAGCGAAAAGGAAACTTAAAACGCTGCCGTTCATATCACTGTAAATGCAGCGCTCGGATGCCCTGTTAGAAAATCGCGTGCCTGCTGTGGAAACAGTAAAAGAAGAACAGCTGGGGGCTTGGTGTGTGGCTCGGAGCAGAAAGACATGGATCCCTACCCTGAAACCTCCCTGAATAAAGAACAGACTGACACGAGGAGGAGAGAGGAGAGGAGACAGAGAGGTGTGTGCATCTGTAAACAATCTATATGAAACACTATTATCACTGAATTAAACACAGTTATTATATAAAATGAAAAGCTTTTCTTAGCTTTGCATTTATTTTCTATTAATGATCAAATCCTTTAAGGACTTAGTGAAGTTTAACTGAACTGATTCTATTTTTCAACAAGAAGAGAGAAAAGAAAGTAGGGAGAAAACAGACAGACGGATGCGTTGCGCCACAGAATCTCCGCGGTCTAGGGGTTCACAGGACGCGCTATGCAGCCTATTCAAGGCTGAACGCTTCTTGGAAAATCACCGTATTAAAGCCGTAAATGCCGCGCCGCGGCGCTTGAGATAGAACCGGCACCAAACTTTAGCGCCTCCGCACGGACCGGCGTTTGCGTTGCGCTCTCCGTGTAGCCACTCTCAGTAACTATTATGTTTTTGTCTTTTTAAAACGGCGTGTGCGTGACGCATCCGTCTTATGTGTGTCCCAGAGAGGTGAGAAGTGGTAAAGGACTGAAAACACATGGACATAGTGGGGGACATGTCCTCTGCACTTTTTAAAGTCAGTTTAGAGCCCTGTAGTTTTTAAAAACATAGTTATACTATATTAAATGGATACCGGTTGTTTATAGGTTTAATATCATGGCTCTGTTTAAACAGTTCAAACCTCTCCTCTTCACCTGAAATCACATTTTTATCTTTGGTGAGACAGGAGAGGAGGAGAGAGGCAGGAAAAAAATCATTTGTAGCAATAGTTTGATCTTTGAAAAGTTCTTGAAAATGTGATTAAAATCTCATCTTGTGAGTTTTCAGTATCGTTACACCCCGACTGATAAGAGTCAAGAAATCAGAAAAAGAAAGACATCAGTTGAGTTTGTGGAAAAACTTCTAAAAGTCTGGAATAAAAGCGTTTTTTTGTTGCATAAATTTGATCTTTGAAGTTTTCTTGAAACTATTATTAAATCTCGTCTCGTGAGTTTTGGGTCTCGTTACGCCCCTAGATATTTGTGAAAGATGCACGTGCACGCTGAGAGAATGCTGACAACGCAGAAATCTGAATTTTATTGGCTAAAAAAAGGTCGGCAGCCAGAAATAATGCAAATGGGTCTCTAGGAGGAAGGAGGGTCTTCATCAGAATGTTGTGGAACTCTACCCATAGATCATAGTTTAGACCTGAAATATAATTTAATACATTTAGAAAACTTTGATAGAGAAAAATAATCCACCTAGCTGATTTAATGACAAATGAATAACAATGATTGTTTTACCCAAAGTGTATTTAATCAGAATTCATTGCTTAGAATGTAATGGTTAAATCATAATTAATGATATTTAAATGCATTATTCTAAACCTTAAGTACATCAAATGACTGATATATTTTATTATCAGTCATGTTTCATATTAATATCACTTTATTAATAATGACCTTTTTTAGTTTAAACCATGATTCTAAGGAAAAATTCACTTTATGAGTTTCTGGGGACGAAGTGAAGACAGAGTTTTGGTAACGCCCCTAATTATCCTGAATGGTGATTGTTTGATGTTAAATCCTATAAAAACATGATTTCCAAATAGTCAGTCTCTTCCAGTCTCGCTGCCAGTGAGCCTCGGCCAAAGAGTCTCTACTAACATGCCGAATGAAACCTCCTGTCTGGGATTAAGCCAGAATCCAGACCCTGGTTTTATTAAGACGACTCATCCTTTTGCAACAACCCTAAAATTCTACATTGATCCAGGAAGATCCATGTCATTGAATCCAGCTCCAGTTGATCAGAACTGCTAAATTAAACTCAACATCATCTGGACGCCAATGTCAACAGCTTTACCAGAGAGAGAGCTACTGGGACCAGTCTCATCCAGCCTCAGTGATCCTGATCACCAAGACCATCAGGTCACCATCCGAGTCGTGGGAAGGACTTCCTCTGAACTCGTTGAGACAGACTTCTCTAGACAGCCTGGATCCATCAGGAGCTGATCTGGTACAGTGACCCTTGGCTAGACTGATGTCAGATTGTTTATCAGAATTGATCAATTATCAGTAATTACTAAAATCAACTCAGCCAGGTTCATTTATAATTACTCAACTTCACTTTCTTTAACTAGACCCTTTAATAACATCTATAATCATTTTGATAAATGTTTGTTTTGTTTATTTTATTTTGTAAATAAATTAGGAAAATATAGAAATAGATTTTTATTTAAAACTATTTTGCCTCTGTGTTAAATTATTACTAAGTGTTCATTCCCTGGTACCTAAAAGAACCTGTTTCTAGAGTCAGTCTGATATTAATGATCTAAGAGTTGATGACTCATCATTTATGGGACGTTTTACCTTGTCATATACTTTTAATATTTTCTTGACTACTTATTAATTGTAACTACTTCACTAAACGTTACAAGAGAAATTATTTCATTAAAAAGGAGATAATCTTTTCAGAGAACTCTTTAACAAGAGCAGAAAAGAGGTTCTGTGTCAAAGTCGTGTTGTGATGAATCCACATCTGTTGTAGAAAGCTGTCGCAAGCGACTGGATGTTGTGGCTTCAAGAGAACGAGATAATTGTAGCTACAGGATCCCGTCTGCATGTGGCGGGATAGCAGAGTGACCAGTGGCTTCAGTTGACCTTTGACATTTGCATGACCTTCTGATCCTTACACTGTCCTGTGTGAATTCTCATATGTTTGTTTAAATTACTCAGCTGTGTAAACATTTTTTCACAAAAATCACAACCAAATGGTTTCTGTCCTGTGTGAATTCTCATGTGTTTGTTTAAACTATCCTTGAAACTAAACCTTTTTTCACAAAACTCACAACCAAATGGTTTCTGTCCTGTGTGAACTCTCTTATGTACGTTTAATTGACACCGTTGCCTAAACGTTTTTTCACAAAACTCACAACCAAATGGTTTATGTCCTGTGTGAGTTCTCGTGTGTTTGATTAATTTACTTCGTTGCCTAAACATTTTTTCACAAAAGTCACAACCAAATGGTTTCTGTCCTGTGTGAATTCTCGTGTGTTTGTTTAAACTATCCTTTAAACTAAACCTTTTTTCACAAACATCACAACGAAATAGTTTCTGTCCTGTGTGAATTCTCATGTGTTTGCTTAGCAGACATTTAAAAGTAAATGTTTTACCACAGTCATCACAACCAAATGGTTTCTGTCCTGTGTGAGTTTTTATGTGTGTGTTTAGATTACTTTTGCTGGTAAATGTTTTACCACAGTCATCACAACTAAGTGGTTTTCTTCCTGTCTGGACCTCCCTGTGTGAGTCTACATTGTTCTTCACTCCAACACATTTCTTCTGAACCTTGAAGCTTGAAGACCTGACTCTTGAATGACATGTCACGTGTCTCTGAAGTGAGCGCTTATTAACAAACTGCTTACCACACTCAGAGCAGCTAACACATTTGTTGACAGTGTTTACACTTGACTCAGGACTCCAGTCACTGTCACTGTCTTCAGTCTCTGAAGAGCTGGAATCCTCTTCATCAGTGTTTCCATCTGGGTTTCTGGGAGTTTCTTCTCCTCCAAAGTCCTCTCCACCAGTTGCTGCTGTCATCTGATCAGCTGAGCTGCTGCTTGGAAGATCTCCATCTTTCATTTGGTGCTGATGAAGCTGTGAGAACAGAGGTTTCTCTTCATCATCCTCACTCTTCAAAGGAACTGGAGTGAATGAACAGCTGGTGGGATCAGTCTCCTCCTTCATGCTGAGCTGCTCTCCATCCAGGCTGGTCCTCACCTCCTCCTGTTCCTCCTTCATGTTGAGCTGCTCTCCATCCAGGCTGGTCTTCACCTCCTCCTGTTCCTCCTTCACGTTGATCTGCTCTCCATCCAGGCTGGTCTTCACCTCCTCCTGTTCCTCCTTTATGGTGAGGGGTTCTGGGTCCTGCTGGTCCACACCAGGTCTCCATTCTTCTTCAGGATCTTCTTCCTTAATCAGCACCATCTGAACATCTGCAGGGAGACCTGAAACACATGCACATGTTGGACACCTTTCATTGAATATTCACACAGACGTCACTTGTCTTATTGCTGAGGTCACTGAGTTCAGTTTCTGCTTCAATCAGAGCCAGAGACTCAAATGTTCTCTACCAAGTGGTTGAGCTGCCAGTCAAAGGGTCACTAAAGAGGAGACTAAATACACTTTGAACAGTCAGTTCCTGTGAAAACAGTTGTACTAACTACAGGAAATGTGAGCAGCGTAACCATTCCAAGCAGTCAGGTTTCATCCCTAGCAAGCTGAGCTACAAACACAGATGATGGTGACACCAGTCTAACATAGGGTTGGGTACCGAAGTTCGGTCCGGGTATGGAACCGACCGTTACATCATCGGTAGTAACCAGACCGAAATACAACATGAATTTCGGTACCCCAAAATACAGTGAGTGCAGAATTATTAGGCAAATGAGTATTTTGACCACATCATCCTCTTTATGCATGTTGTCTTACTCCAAGCTGTATAGGCTCAAAGCCTACTACCAATGAAGCATATCAGGTGATGTGCATCTCTGTAATGAGAAGGGGTGTGGTCTAATGACATCAACACCCTATATCAGGCGTGCATAATTATTAGGCAACTTCCTTTCCTTTGGCAAAATGGGTCAAAAGAAGGACTTGACAGGCTCAGAAAAGTCAAAAATAGTGAGATATCTTGCAGAGGGATGCAGTACACTTAAAATTGCAAAGCTTCTGAAGCGTGATCATCGAACAATCAAGCGTTTCATTCAAAATAGTCAACAGGGTCGCAAGAAGCGTGTGGAAAAACCAAGGCGCAAAATAACTGCCCATGAACTGAGAAGAGTCCAGCGTGCAGCTGCCAAGATGCCACTTGCCACCAGTTTGGCCATATTTCAGAGCTGCTACATCACTGGAGTGCCCAAAAGCACAAGGTGTGCAATACTCAGAGACATGGCCAAGGTAAGAAAGGCTGAAAGACGACCACCACTGAACAAGACACACAAGCTGAAACGTCAGGACTGGGCCAAGAAATATCTCCAGACTGATTTTTCTAAGGTTTTATGGACTGATGAAATGAGAGTGAGTCTTGATGGGCCAGATGGATGGGCCCGTGGCTGATTGGTAAAGGGCAGAGAGCTCCAGTCCGACTCAGACGCCAGCAAAGTGGAGGTGGAGTACTCGTTTGGGCTGGTATCATCAGAGATGAGCTTGTGGGGCCTTTTCGGGTTGAGGATGGAGTCGAGCTCAACTCCCAGTCCTACTGCCAGTTTCTGGAAGACGCCTTCTTCAAGCAGTGGTACAGGAAGAAGTCTGCATCCTTCAAGAAAAACATGATTTTCATGCAGGACAATGCTCCATCACACGCGTCCAAGTACTCCACAGCGTGGCTGGAGAGAAAGGGTATAAAAGAAGGAAAACTAATGACATGGCCTCCTTGTTCACCTGATCTGAACCCCATTGAGAACCTGTGGTCCATCATCAAATGTGAGATTTACAAAGAGGGAAACCAGTACACCTCTCTGAACAGTGTCTGGGAGGCTGTGGTTGCTGCTGCACGCAATGTTGATGGTGAACAGATCAAAACACTGACAGAATCCATGGATGGCAGGCTTTTGAGTGTCCTTGCAAAGAAAGGTGGCTATATTGGTCACTGATTTGTTTTTGTTTTGTTTTTGAATGTCAGAAATGTATATTTCTAAGAAAAGATGGGAAAAGGAAGGGGCCCTGATTATTTCACGGGAAAGCTGGACCAACATCTGTCAACTTCAGTGGAAAACAACAGGCTCTGGGCGGGAGTTTAGTTGGAAAAATATAATCAGGTATTTCATTACACCTATTCAGACACGCCATCAAGGGAGGAGGGATGCATGTTGGAGGGGGTGTGGGACAACAGGTGCAAACCATTTTCACATTTTTTGGGAATGCCAGACTATAACTACTTATTGGGTACAGATAAGTGAACATGTTAACAATGTGTTCGGTGTAAAAATCCCCTTCAGATGTGAAACATTGTATTTGGGGGACGTGCCTGTGACTAACTGGCTCAACTCTGACAAAAGACTTCTCAATATCTTGCTCGTTGCAAGTAAGAAAGTCATCACAAGGAAGTGGCTGAAAGTGGAATCTCCATCGATGGAGGACTGGATAGACATAGTACACGAAATATACATAATGGAAAAGTTGTCTTTTTCCCTTAAACTGCAAAAGGACCTTTTTTATAAAATCTGGACTAAGTGGACTGAGTATGTGAAACCGATACGGTCTGATTTTATTTGAGTAAAATTATGTTGTATTTGAAACCCCTGTATAATGGTCTGCTTCCCAAGTATGTTCATGTCTGTTCTGTGACAAAATGTTAAAAAATAAAATAAAAATTACAAAAAAAAAAAGAAATGTTTATTTCTGAATGTGGAGATGTTACATTGGTTTCACTGGTAAAAATAAATCATTGAAATGGGTATATATTTGTTTTTGTTAAGTTGCCTGATAATTTTGCACACCTGATATAGGGTGTTGATGTCATTAGACCACACCCCTTCTCATCACAGAGATGCACATCACCTGATATGCTTCATTGGTAGTAGGCTTTGAGCCTATACAGCTTGGAGTAAGACAACATGCATAAAGAGGATGATGTGGTCAAAACACTCATTTGCCTAATAATTCTGCACTACTGTATAGCCGCCTAATTACGCCCTCTGGTGTTTGCCGTTAATAAGCTGTAGCCTGTAGCACACAAACGTCACGTGACACGCACGCAGCAGGCTGCTGCAGGAAACACAACCCCGACACGCGCACTCGCCCATCTCCTCGTCCCTGCAGCAGTCCAGCGGTGACGTCAGCCGCGGCTCCTCGCATCTCTTCGCCCCACAGAGCGCACTGGTCTGAAGGGTGCGGGCAGAGGTCCACTTCATGCCGGCCGTCACTCACTCGCAGCGCGCCCCATGAGATCGGTGGGACGCGCAGCTGGAGCTGCTGGGACCAGACGCTCGACTCCTCGCCGCTCACCGGGACAGCCGATCTGCCTCCTCCTCACATCCTGCTGCTTCTCCTTTTTTCCTTCAGCACACCTTTCATTTCCTTCGTTGTCTGTCCTTTTCTTTTCTGTCCTGTTCACTCTCTCTGTCGCTCTGCCAACCTGAGTGGCACCTAAATAAGTTTCCTCCTGGGCACGCCCACTTACAACAGGTGATAGTGATTATCAGTCACGTTAAAATCAGTCCACAGTGATCCAAAGAATTAAAAACAAACAACATTAAAACAGTATAAAACATGCAATAATAATGTATAAAAACAGGAAGAAAAAACATGCAAATAAATAAATAAAACTTAAAATCAAAACCAAATTTTCACTGTGTGACAACAAGAACACCACAGAGCACCGATCTGAGTGTTAGTTCAGTGTTTAGGATTGTATTTCCATGTTAATCAGTAGATTGAGTTGATGTTCAGTTAATAATTGTACAGTTAATGTTTTGTACATTTAATTAATGTACAGTATAATGTACATTTTTTTCTTTATATTAGAAGAATTTTATGTTAAAATATTGTTGGTCAATTTGATTGGCTCTGCCTTTTGCCTTAAAGTGATAATATGCAGTTTAGCTTGTTTTGGGCGCCCTCTGGTGTCCGTTTTAAATCACTGCATTAAAAAGTTACCAGATCGTTTCAGCTTCTAAACGCCTAAATCTACCTGTTGAAATGTCTCCTCAGCCTTCATAGCTTTCTACAGGAGCGGTTATTTACTCCTTCAAAGAAATCAGCTGTGTTCAAGCAGGGAGAGATGGAAAAAAATCAGGAACCATGAGTTAAAAACACTCCAGCGCTAGCATAACAGCTAGCCACTTTGGGTTAGCCTAACCCTCGTGAGACACGTGACTTCCTGGGTACCGTGACGGAGACGGAGATCTTGCAATCGTGGTTTTCTGGCTGTAATCACCAGATGGGGCTAAGTGACTTTTCATTAACTCTGTAAAGAGTCATATTAGCACAGACTGGCTCAAGGAAAAGATTTTAAAATATGAAAAAGTTGCATATTATCACTTTAAGAAATAAAAAGTCAAAAAAAAAATCTGTGTTTTTAGGTTTTAAAAGTACCGATTTAAATACCGTTTAGGAACCGGTACTGAATGAAACCCTTTCAATACCCAACCCTAGTCTAACATGGTCACAGCTGACAGGAAGGAACTAATCCCACTAACCTAATATGTGCAGCTGACCACCAGGGCTGGAAGGCGCCGTTGCGTCCAAAATCCCCGCCATGTTTTCCAGCAGTGCTTCCAGTTTGACCTGCTGTCTCTACGTCTCTGCTAGCTTCTCACTGAGCTGAAAAGCCTTGGAGTTTCTTCCAGCGTTCACCAACAGCCATTAGCTGCTGTTAGCGCTGGAATGGTGGCTGATAGCAGGCTGCTGGACCTGGGAGATGTGCGTGGCCTTCCTGCTTTTACTGGCTGAAGACTCAGACCACAGGATCTACTGCTGGTTCTTGATGCTGCTGACAGCAACACCCTGGACACATGAAGACAACACAGAGATTTCTTCCACACCAGTCTTCAGCTAGCAGACCAACAGGCTCCGCTCTATGTTCACACAGTTCTGACACTTTGAGTTCAGGGTTTCTGCAGAAATTAGAAACAACAGAGAAACAGCTGAA
>SSNR01000742.1:2455-17009 GCA_006937965.1 Callopanchax toddi | reverse complement strand
CCCCTCTCTCTGTGACATGCTAGACCCTCCTCGGCAGAGACTATCCTCCCTGGCTGCGCCTCGGCATTGGTGGTGCCTTTCTCCAGTGGCGTGCTGGGGTGTCTCGGGGTCTGGGTCTGGGTGCTGGGGGCATCTGCCTGCTCTTCTTCCTGTGGCTGCCTGGTGGGATCTGGGCCCCCGGGGGTGGTCGGGCCTCTGCTGGGGCCGGTTCGCTCCTGGGTCTCGGGTCTCTGGTTCCGGCTAGATCTACCCTGGATGGCCGGCTGCAGGCGGTGCTTGTGAGCTCCTAGCCGCGACCCCCCAGGGGCTCTAGCGCGGCGACTGCCGGGGGGCCCACGTGGGGTGAGCCTCTGCGCCCTCTGGGGGAGAGTTTAGCGACTGCCCTGACGGCGATCTCCCTGGGGTGTCCGTGCCCTGGGTGTCCTCTGGACGTCTGGGGCCTGGACCTCCTCCGCGTCCTCCGTGGGCCTTGGGGGCGGGTCTGTGGCTCCTCGAACTTATTATTGAATGTTTCAATAGAGAAACCTTACATAAACAAGCGCGCATATATACACACACAGGTGATCACAAGGTGTTCACATAAAGACGGACTCAGGTGTTTTCAGACACATTGACTGGGGCTGTGGTTGACACTGAACTCTCTTGAACTGGTGTATACGTATACATTTGAAGAATATCACAACTGTTGTGTATTCATATGCTGTTTGTTGCTGTTGTATCTTTTCTCCCTGTTTTGTTTGTTTGTGCTTTATTTACAGGTCTAGAAGTGGACTCTTCACGTCTCTTGTTCTCTTCTTTTTCTGTTTACTTTCTCCCCCATCCCTCTTTCTGTACCCTTCCCTTCACTTTCAGGCTCCGTGTCCAATCAACCATAAAAACATTCTAATAAAGACTTTGGGGGTTATATTTAAACAAAAATCAGGAGGAGTTTTATAGCAGTGGCTGTAACCTCTCACCTGAAACAGCAACACTGTTGGGCTTGTTTTTGGCACTCAGACATTATTCTGTTTGCTCCACAGCCGGACAGGACACGGGGTTAAAAAAAAAAAAAAAGAATGAGACAGATGTCCTGAAAATGAACAGGTGTGAAGAAGGACCAGGTATGGGAAGGAGGAGGGTGGATGGGAGAGTGTGGTCCCTAACCAGCTGGACTTCTTCACAACCTAACCACCCTCAGCTGCCACCAATCACGCCATCAGCACCAGGGCTTAAAAGGATCAGTGTTCCAGCAGGAGGACAGTTTGTTTTGCTACTACTCTCGTGGTATGTAGGCCTTTTAATCCTAAGATCTAGTTCAGTTCTGAGTTTTAATTCTTTGTTTCCTCCGTCAGCGTTCCTCTTGGTTTCTGTCCTCCTATAATAATACCTTTATTTAACCAGGCAAAACAGATTAAGAACAAATGTCTTATTTACAACTGTGGCCTGGCAAAAGACAATGTCTTTTGAGGGAGAAAGGAAAGGGGCTACAATATAAAAACAATTTAAAATAACATGAATTAGAAACATTTTAAAAATAGTAAAAAGTTACATTTACAAAAATCATGAACACACACACACACAAAGCCATTTTATAAACACAAGATGAGAAGAGCAGCCATAAAAAAATGAGGTGTCAGTCTAAGTGACAGCAGCAGGTATCTTTAACATGTTCTGTGATCCCAGCTTGAAAAGCTGCCTTTGAGATCAGCGTGTCCAGTTTCTGGGTTTTCTGCAGGTCATTCCAGTCTCTGGCAGCAGCAGACTGAAAGGACAACAATCCTGATGCAGAAGCAGTTTTAGGAACTGTTAACAAAATCAGGTTTGCAGATCGAGAATTGTATGCAGGGGATGAAAAATGCAACAGCTGTTGCAAATAGGGAGGAGACAAACCAAGGAGAGTTTTGTAAATCAGGATCAACCAGTGGATTTTGCGACGGGTGAACAATGATGGCCAGTTAAGAGAAGAATACAGAGAACAGTCCCGTTCGTCATCACTCTACCTGGATCTCTCTGCCGATCGCCGTCAGCCTTCGTTGCATCCTTGTTTCCTGGCGGCACTCCGACTGGTCAATTCAATTCAATAACTTTATTAAAGACACAAAGAGGTCCATAGTAAAAAAAAAGTAAAAGGGCTGATACTAAAAACATAAAAACATAAATGAGTAAAACAGGTAAAATATATAAAAATGAATAAAAAACTGTTACAAACTCACATAAAGGTTAAAACGCCAATAATTCCACAAACTGGAATAAAATATCACAGAACTCTGTGTGAGGTTTGTCAGAGACAGGACGATGCTGTTCTTGGAGTCCAGTAGTCTACACATACAGCTGTACATGAGGTTCCGTCGTACTGCCTGACTTGTAGGCACACTCGCATCAGCACACATTTTGCTCGCACTGCACCATCTCGGCATTCTCAGGATCATCCTCAGCCCGTCATTATATGCAACCGTAAGTTTTCTCATGGTGCTTTTCTTATAGTGCCTCCATAGATGGGCAGTGTACATAGGGGTACAGTATGCTTTAAACAGAGCAGTTTTTACAGGTACAGAACACATCCCAAACCTACGTACCAGAGTGTTAGCCTGAGCATACAGTAGGTGGCACTGTCTGTAGATATCCACATCATCTGTCAGATCTGCAGATATGTGGTGTCCCAAATATTTTACAACTGGTCACCCTCATCCTCATCCTCTGTCTCACCTGCCTGTCTCCCTGTCGGTTGCTAGCTCCAACCAGCCACAACTCACCTCCATTTCCCCCCACCTGTTTGGACCTGGACCTTCTCTCCCTCACCTGGATCTCCTTTTCACAGCACTAAGAACTCACCTCAATCATTATCCATTTCTTCCATTACCTCTGATTTGCTCACCTTCCTCTCCTCTCTCCAGTGAGGACCTCCTGGTTGTACAGTGTACAGGTGTCCATCTGAGGGACAGGTGTCCATCTGAGAGACTGGTGATTATATGAGGGACAGGTGTCCATCTGAGGGACAGGAGTCCATCTGAGGGACAGTTTGACTCCAACAGATTTAGAACTCAAAATCCTGAAAATGGAGGAACTATTTACCAAAAACCACAAAGACTCATATTTGGGATTTGGACGTCTAGGTGGCAGCAAGGAACTCAAACATCTAGTGTTCAGTATTGTAACGTTTAGTGAAGTAGTTACACTTCATAAACTGTCAATAAAATATTAAAAGTATTAACAAAGAATAATGTCTCATAAATGATGAGTCATTAACTCTGTTAGATCATTAATATCAGACTGACTCTAGAAACAGGTTCTTTTAGGTACCAGGGAATCAACACTTAGTAATCATTTGACACAGAGACAAAATATACTTTTATTAAAATCAATTTATTACTAAATTTTACTAAATTATTTATTTACAAAATAAAACAGAAGATGAATAAACATTTATCAAAATGATTATAGATGTTATTAAAGGGTCTAGTTTAGTTTCTTAAAGAAAGTGAAGTTGAGTAATTATAAATGAACCTGGCTGAGTTGATTTTAGTAATTACTGATAATTGATCAATTGTGATAAACAATCTGACATCAGTCTAGCCAAGGGTCACTGTACCAGATCAGCTCCTGATGGATCCAGGCTGTCTAGAGAAGTCTGTCTCAACGAGTTCAGAGGAAGTCCTTCCCACGACTCGGATGGTGACCTGATGGTCTTGGTGATCAGGATCACTGAGGCTGGATGAGACTGGTCCCAGTAGCTCTCTCTCTGGTAAAGCTGTTGACCTTGGCGTCCAGATGATGTTGAGTTTAATTTAGCAGTTCTGATCAACTGGAGCTGGATTCAAAGATATGGATCTTCTCTGGATCAAATTAGAAGTTCTAGTTGTTCCAAAAAGGATGAGTCATCTTTAGGCCGTTAACCTGACCTGGGTCTAGAATCTGGTTTGATTCCAGACTGAAGGTTTCTAGTTGGCATGTTGGCAGAGACTGGAGAAAATCCAGAAACATCAGTTTTTATAGAATATACGACTAACCAATGATCAGCCAGGAAAATTGTAGGCGTTACCAAGAGACTCTGTTTCACTCTCTCTATGAAACTCAAAGAGAAAATATTTCACTGAGAATCATGGTTTAAACTCAGTAAAGTCATTATTAATATAGATATTAATATGAAACATGACTGATAATAAAACATGATTAAATCATCTATTAGAGTCATCTGATGTATTTAACATTTCAAATAATCATTGTTAAGATTTAACCATTAATTTCTATACAATGAATTCTGCATAAACACCTTAGAGAAAACAATCACTGATATTCATTTGTCATCAAAGTCTAAAGAGAAATTATTTTTATTCATGATAAAATCACCAGTTTCTTCAGGGCGTCTGTAGCTTTGGAGAGAGGCAGAATAGTTTAGTCTGAAACAGGTGGTTGGAAGGAGCTTGTAGAGTGGAAGAAAACAAAGCCTTTGTTTTGGTTTCCTAAACACACTTTGTTTCTGGAGCAAAGCGTGGATGTCTGCTCATGTCTAATGACCAGTGATGTTTGTTGACCTTTGAATGACCTTCTGATCCTTACAGTATGCTAGGCTAACATCACCTGCTGCAGCTCCGTTACCAAATCACTAAACAACCAGCAAATGACTCAGACTTTTGATGGTCGACAAATTTATTGATGAAAAAGTTAATTCAGTGTAGATCCACCCTGCTAGAATACTTGTTTCCTGGTGGATTCTCATGTGTTTGGTTCAACTAATCTTGAACTTGCAAACGGTTTCTGTCTTGTGTGAATTCTCATGTGTGTCTTTAAATTGCCATTTTCATTAAATCTTTTGTGACAAACACTACAATCAAATGGTTTCTCTCCTGTGTGAATTCTCATGTGTCTGTATAAATCACTCTTTTTATTAAATCTTCTGTCACAAACACTACAACCAAATGGTTTCTCTCCTGTGTGAATTCTCATGTGTCTTTTTAAGTCAAACTTCTGAATAAATCTTTTGTCACAAACACTGCAACCAAATGGTTTCTCTCCTGTGTGAATTCTCATGTGTTTGTTTAAATCACCCATTTCATTAAATCTTCTGTCACAAACACTACAACCAAAAGGTTTCTCTCCTGTGTGAATTCTCATGTGTGTCCTTAAATTGCCCTTTTCATTAAATCTTCTGTCACAAACACTACAACCAAATGGTTTCTCTCCTGTGTGAATTCTCATGTGTCTGTTTAAATCAAATATTTGAATATATCTTTTGTCACAAACACTACAAGGAAATGGTTTCTCTCCTGTGTGAATTCTCATGTGTCTGTTTAAATCAAAGTTTTCAATAAATCTTTTGTCACAAACACTACAAGCAAATGGTTTCTCTCCTGTGTGAATTCTCATGTGTTTGTTTAAATAACGCATTTCATTAAATCTTCTGTCACAAACACTACAACCAAATGGTTTCTCTTCTGTGTGAATTCTCATGTGTGTCTTTAAATTGCCCTTTTCATTAAATCTTCTGTCACAAACACTACAACCAAATGGTTTCTCTCCTGTGTGAGTTCTCATGTGTCTGTTTAAGTCAAACATTTTAATAAATCTTTTGTCACAAACACTACAACCAAAAGGTTTCTCTCCTGTGTGAATTCTCATGTGTTTGTTTAAATAACCCATTTCATTAAATCTTCTGTCACAAACACTACAACTGAATGGTTTCTCTCCTGTGTGAATTTTCATGTGTCTGTTTAAGTCAAACATTTTAATAAATCTTTTGTCACAAACACTACAACCAAATGGTTTCTCTCCTGTGTGAATTCTCATGTGTTTGTTTAGATCAAACATTTGTATAAATCTTTTGTCACAAACACTACAACCAAATGGTTTCTCTCTTTTGTGAATCATCATGTGTTTGTTTAGATTAATTTTACGAGTAAATAATTTACCACAGTCATCACAACTAAATGGTTTTCTTCCTGTCTGGACCTCCCTGTTTGAGTCTACATTGTTCTTCACTCCAACACATTTCTTCTGAACGTTGAAGCTTGAAGACCTGACTCTCGAATGACATGTCACGTGTCTCTGAAGTGAGCGCTTATTAACAAACTGCTTACCACACTCAGAGCAGCTAACACATTTGTTGACAGTGTTTACACTTGACTCAGGAGTCCAGTCACTGCCACTCTCCTCAGTCTCTGAAGAGCTGGAATCCTCTTCATCAGTGTTTCCATCTGGGTTTCTGGGAGTTTCTTCTCCTCCAAAGTCCTCTCCACCAGTTGCTGCTGTCATCTGATCAGCTGAGCTGCTGCTTGGAAGATCTCCATCTTTCATTTGGTGCTGATGAAGCTGTGAGAACAGAGGTTTCTCTTCATCATCCTCACTCTTCAAAGGAACTGGAGTGAATGAACAGCTGGTGGGATCAGTCTCCTCCTTTATGTTGAGCTGCTCTCCATCCAGGCTGGTCTTCACCTCCTCCTGTTCCTCCTTCATGTTGAGCTGCTCTCCATCCAGGCTGGTCTTCACCTCCTCCTGTTCCTCCTTTATGGTGAGGGGTTCTGGGTCCTGCTGGTCCACACCAGGTCTCCATTCTTCTTCAGGATCTTCTTCCTTAATCAGCACCATCTGAACATCTGCAGGGAGACCTGAAACACATGCACATGTTGGACATCTTTCATTGAATATTCACACAGACGTCTCTTGTCTTATTGCTGAGGTCACTGATGTAGTGAACACGTTCTGGCTTTACAAGTCGACACTCCTCAACTGGAACTAAAAGTCACCTCTGGAACTGTGACTGGAGATGCTACAAAGCGTTCATCTTCACAGTCCAAGTCGAGCAATCAGGGATCAAAGTCTCTGAAACCTCAACAGATTCAAGACTCCCTCAAGGCTTGAATTTCACAGAAAGGTCAAAGAAGTCCAACTTCTGAATTTAGGAACTTCAGAACAAATTCTTTTAAGTGGGGGGATGGTCACCTGACTGATAAAAGCAGGTGGTTACCATGACAACCCTCCAAAGAGGTCCTATGACAGACACTCTAGTTATGAACGCTACTCGCTGCGCCGTAGATGAGCTGATGACAGTCCTGGTCCTCTAAGATTAAAAGGGGAGAATCTGCGTTCATCTTCAGACGACCTAGAGTCCTTTACAAAGCACGGTTCCAGCCTGGCTCCGCCTGACACTTGTAGTGAATGAAAGGTCAACAAAGGTCAAATATAAATACAAAAGTTCAATATACATTTTTAAATAATAATTTACATGGGCGGAACCAAAGTTCCGTGGGGCGGAACTACTATTTTTGTTCTGATTTCCAGCCATGCATTATTTTGTGACGGACACATCTCCCGTTCAGTGCTGCATGACAGACATAAGCAACAAAAGGTGAGAAATGTGTAAAAATGCTCCCATAATAATCTGTGTGTTAGTACGTTTAAATATCTGTCAGACACATTTATTGTCGTTCTCTAGCGCAGTGGTTCCCAAACTGGGGGGCGCTGTGTAACAGCAGGGGGGGGCGCGGGATGATTTATTCAGTTATTAATTTAAAAAAAAATTTTTTTTTTAATTAAAAAAATATTTATTTTTTGAGTGCTAGGCAGGGTTATCTGGGGTGGATGGGTGAGATTGACCTTGCCTCTGCTTTGCTGTCCCCCCTAATCTCTCCCCTCTGGGGAGATGGTCTGAGTGTGTCCGATTCACCGCAGCGCGCTCAGAGCTGCAGAGAGCAGGTGGGCGTGACGAGGTTGCAGTGCAGCGCCGTGCGGAACACCGGTTATAATATTAACATTCATTATTATGAGATCATGAGAAAAAGAGAGAGAAATGAGGGGTGCACATCATTTTTTTATTGAGACACTCAGGGGAGAACCTGGCGCTGATGTGTAACTCCTCTCGGGGAGGTGAACGGGTTTGGATAGCTCTGTTTGCCTGCTGGCGCACCTTGTGCGTGTCAACCAGTCTTCATAGCCTGAACGCTTATGAGAGCTCCTTTAGAGCCACCACAACAGGAAGTGTAGTTAAAATCAGCATCTGATCACGGGCTGTGTGATCGGACCGCAAAGCTCCCCATGCGCAAAGACGCGTTTGGGCACCTCGTGCGCACTGACGGAGCGCACGAGTCTGGACGATTCAGTAACGAGCGCGCACGACCTTGAACGTGCAGTGCCGGATCCGAACCTCCACAGACACCCCCCCTCCCCGACACACACACACCCCACCTACAGACCCCCCCCCATCTATTTTATTCTCAAATGGCACACAGGACACTGTTTGGAGGACAACTCAACACAAAGGAGATCTGCAGCAACAAGCCGCTAACACCAGTCACTGAGAAGATGAGAGAACAATGTTTTAAAGTAAAAATAAACTTTTACATTTTTTATTTTCATTTTCTCAGGGAATTTGTCATTTTTAAAACCCATTTTGCACTGAGGCATTTTTTAAAGCTTCTATTGAGCTGTAAAAGTGGTTAGTTTGTTGTTTTAAAGAAAAGGTTGAAGTTTATTTTAACATGTAAGTTACTTTTACTTGTTCAAATCTCTTAAGGTTTGATGTGAAATAACCTGTAATGGAGTTTGAAAATGAGATTTGTCTGTTCGCAGTGTTTGTGTGTGGGCACGTGCGTGCATGTGTGCACGTGTGTGTGTGAGAGGGGGGGCACAGGAAAAATTGTGTAAAATTAAGGGGGGCCCAGAAGAAAAAGTTTGGGAACCACTGCTCTAGCGTATTCAGAGCATTTGGGCTTCATGGTGGTGTAGTTGGTTAGCACTGTTGCCTCGCAGCAAGAAGGTCGCAGGTTCACGTCCCGGCTGCGGCTTTTTTGCGTGGAGATGCGTGTTCTCCGCATGCACGCATGGGTTTCCTCTGGGTACTCCGGTTTCCCCCACAGATCACAACATGCCCTATAGGTGGTGATCCAGGACTCCTTTGGAAAAGAGTTTCTGAAACTCAATGGGACTTTCCTGGATAAATAAAGGTAATAAAAAAATAAAAATAAAATTTAGTTCATAGTTTTACCAATTTGTTTTTGCTGCTGGCACTAATGCTAACGCTAACCCTATAGTTGAGTAGGACCTGGCTGCGAATATCACTTTCGTAGGCGAAGTGCGTAAGGTCCCGCCTTTCTCGCCTCTGATTGGCTGCAAGCGCTCTCCTACGATTGGCTGTGGGGATTTCAGGCAAGCTCCCGCCTTTGAAGCCCTCTTCTCCTTGTCAACCAGAGATCAACCAATCAGAGATCAATGAAAATGTCTGGGTTTTAGCGCTTTTCATGCCAAATAGGCACACCACATACTTAAAGTAACTGGTGCGAATAAAGCAGTCTGTGTTGCGTGTGACGTCCCTCTCATAGACAGAACAAATAGTGTCTTATGGTGTTTTCTTATGGAATATGACATTAACACTACTTAAAATTATTATTTACCCTAATTTCACATTAGTTAGCGATAGTGTAATGGCTAAGACGCCAGTCTACAAGCTTGAAGGTCGCAGGTTCGACTCCACCACCTGCAATGTTGATGTCCTCTTTTTTGAAAATCAAAATACACTGTGTACAGAATTATTAGGCAAATGAGTATTTTGACCACATCATCCTCTTTATGCATGTTGTCTTACTCCAAGCTGTATAGGCTCAAAGCCTACTACCAATTAAGCATATCAGGTGATGTGCATCTCTGTGATGAGAAGGGGTGTGGTCTAATGACATCAACACCCTATATCAGGTGTGCATAATTATTAGGCAACTTAACAAAAACAAATATATACCCATTTCAATGATTTATTTTTACCAGTGAAACCAATGTAACATCTCCACATTCAGAAATATACATTTCTGACATTCAAAAACAAAACAAAAACAAATCAGTGACCAATATAGCCACCTTTCTTTGCAAGGACACTCAAAAGCCTGCCATCCATGGATTCTGTCAGTGTTTTGATCTGTTCACCATCAACATTGCGTGCAGCAGCAACCACAGCCTCCCAGACACTGTTCAGAGAGGTGTACTGTTTTCCCTCTTTGTAAATCTCACATTTGATGATGGACCACAGGTTCTCAATGGGGTTCAGATCAGGTGAACAAGGAGGCCATGTCATTAGTTTTCCTTCTTTTATACCCTTTCTCTCCAGCCACGCTGTGGAGTACTTGGACGCGTGTGATGGAGCATTGTCCTGCATGAAAATCATGTTTTTCTTGAAGGATGCAGACTTCTTCCTGTACCACTGCTTGAAGAAGGTGTCTTCCAGAAACTGGCAGTAGGACTGGGAGTTGAGCTCGACTCCATCCTCAACCCGAAAAGGCCCCACAAGCTCATCTTTGATGATACCAGCCCAAACCAGTACTCCACCTCCACCTTGCTGGCGTCTGAGTCGGACTGGAGCTCTCTGCCCTTTACCAATCAGCCACGGGCCCATCCATCTGGCCCATCAGACTCACTCTCATTTCATCAGTCCATAAAACCTTAGAAAAATCAGTCTGGAGATATTTCTTGGCCCAGTCCTGACGTTTCAGCTTGTGTGTCTTGTTCAGTGGTGGTCGTCTTTCAGCCTTTCTTACCTTGGCCATGTCTCTTGAGTATTGCACACCTTGTGCTTTTGGGCACTCCAGTGATGTTGCAGCTCTGAAATATGGCCAAACTGGTGGCAAGTGGCATCTTGGCAGCTGCACGCTTGACTCTTCTCAGTTCATGGGCAGTTATTTTGCGCCTTGGTTTTTCCACACGCTTCTTGCGACCCTGTTGACTATTTTGAATGAAACGCTTGATTGTTCTATGATCACGCTTCAGAAGCTTTGCAATTTTAAGTGTACTGCATCCCTCTGCAAGATATCTCACTAGTTTTGTCTTTTCTGAGCCTGTCAAGTCCTTCTTTTGACCCATTTTGCCAAAGGAAAGGAAGTTGCCTAATAATTATGCACGCCTGATATAGGGTGTTGATGTCATTAGACCACACCCCTTCTCATTACAGAGATGCACATCACCTGATATGCTTCATTGGTAGTAGGCTTTGAGCCTATACAGCTTGGAGTAAGACAACATGCATAAAGAGGATGATGTGGTCAAAATACTCATTTGCCTAATAATTCTGCACTCACTGTATGGTCACCCTAGTTATACTTGTATATAAAAGTTATATCTCCATACTCAATGTAATGTAGCTTGTAAATATGATGTATATATACTATTTGTAATATTATATCTTTATAGCATTTAATTGTCATTCCATTAATATTTTTGATTCATTGTTTGGTCAAAATGTTTATTTTTTGATAGTTTATTATTAGTCTGCTGCACAAAGCTTGGCAAAAATATTGCAGTTCTATTATATTTCATATTTCTTGCCCTGTAAGGCACATATTTAGCCTATATGTACTCTGCTTCAATAAGATAACCTCAAGGCTTGAGAGCCAACAGATATAAAGGACATTCTTCAACATACTAGTTGCAGTTCCTTTTCTAAAAGAAACTGAAACATGTAAAATGTGAACTTGTAATAAGTGAACGAATGAATAGATTTATTTCAGTTTTATATTGGATCAATAGAAATTAGAATGGATTGAAGCTGCTTAGGTTGCACAACACAAGTATCCTAATGACAGAAACGGTAGCCTAAGATAAAATAAAAATATAAAACAAAAAGTATAAAATGAAAACAGTATGACATTAAAATCAAGCTAAGACAAAAAAATATAAACATTTTGACCAAACCTGAAACCTAGCCTGAAATCCCCACAGCCAATCGTAGGAGAGCGCTTGCAGCCAATCAGAGGCGAGAAAGGCAGGACCTTACAAACTTCGCATACGAAATTGATATTCGCGACCTGGCTGCAGACATTCTTCTTGCTATAGTTACTGATGCACTTTTAAATTCCCGTTTTAACTCCAGTTCGGTGGATTGTTGTTAATTTGGTTAGCAGAGAATTTCTGTTATACGTTATCAGAACTGCCGACCTGTACACAATTTGAGAATAACGAGTCTATTTGGTCCAGACTGAAATCCATGCGTCGAATTTCGAGTCGGTCCAGAGGAAGAGCGTGCGCACGCTCACAGCAACATGACAGCAACGCTCAGGAAACTAAAGTGAAACTAGAAGAATCTTCATGATAAATAGTCACAGACTAGCTGAAGAGATTCTTCAAATCATAAATTGGAGAGTTAACCCTCTGGGCGCCAAAGTCGCAATATTGCGACAAGCGTCATTACTGAGTTTAACGAGCCACAGCTGCTGACATGAGCCGTTTTTTAGTTTCTACTTTACATCAGAAGATCGTGGACAACTGTAACTTCATACTAAGCAACTTTTTTGGGTGTGTTTATATTGAAAGTTCTGGAGAAAAAGGAGTTTAAAAACCTCCTCCCGTCGGAGGAGACGGGAGGGGAGTGGTTACCGCAGCTGCGCCGCTCAGAGCGAGTTTCGGAGCGAGGAGGAAGGAGAAAACTTACTATGAGGAGACTTCTGTTCACTGGTCACCAAGCACTTCATCAGGTAATGGCTGACTCAGACTCTGAAGAGGACAATCCACCTCTGATGAAGATGATCAGTCGTCCAGGGAGAGCGCAGCTGGGTCTGCAGGCAGCGAGAGCGACCCGGTTCGCCATGACGGCCCAAAAGCAGCTCGTAGGTCCGGTTCTGTTTGGTTCAGCTTTGCTTTACGGTGTCCAGAAAGGAAGGATGTGGTGTCCATAGCAAGCAAGGGTAGTAAAAACACCGCAAATAGTAACAAAAAGAGCAGAAATGTAAAAATTCGCGGCAAACTCAGCAGAACCCGCGGGAGAAAAAAACTGTAAATAGACGGAACGCAGCGTTCACTGTCCCTCTGTAAATGAGGATGATGATGGTGGGGTTTTCCCGGGAGATGATGAAGAGCATCACAGGTGCATCAGACACTTTGATGAACTTGTTGAGTGTTTGGAAACAGGTCTGGCCAGTTCTGAGCCCACTGGTTTCCTGTATGTTCTTAGATGATGGATTATATACTTTTACATTTTTATACACACACACACACACACACACACACACACACATATATATATATATATATATATATATATATATATATATAAAATCAAAAACTGTAAAAATAAAGATACGGTAAATACCAGTAAAAGTTACACACCCAATGGTGCTGCTGCATGATGACGTCATAATATGCAAATTAGATACGTGAATTTGTTCCAATCACAAACTTTGATTCAAACTGAACATTTTTCTCATTTACAGTACGCCTTTATCTCTAACCATATTAAAGTTACAACTTTTTGAAATTGTAATGTCAAAAAAAGATGATTTTCTTGGAAAAACTCCGGCGCCCAGAGGGTTAAGTCTCTAGTGCACAGAGAACTCCCCTCTGAGAAGGGCATTGGTTCTGCTGTCACGTATAGGTTCATTCTGTCGGACCAGTCATTTCAGTTGACCAGAACGACTGACAGATCATCTCTGATTCAGTCTCGTTCGCAAGCGCGCGCTTGCAGAGCGGCTGAATCCTTCATCTCTGTCACCTGCTGGATCATTCTGTCTCTCTCTGATGGAGGAACCAGACTCATCTAGTTCTGTCTAAGATAACAAGCTGTGTTGGACTTTTATAAGAGCTGATGAACGTTAATATTATAACCGCTGCTCCGTCAGGAGCCACAGAGCAGCGCCTCGTCACCCCCCCTCACCTGTTCCTCTGCACCTGACAGCAGGGAGCGAACTGTCTGTCTGTCTGTCTGTCTGTCAGACCCGTGAGGTGGACAGGAGTCTGTCCTCCATTAAATTAGTTTTTATATTCGGGGGTGCACAACATTTTTCATCAGAGGTTCTCAAGGGAGAACTACGCCCTGGTCTCTGGTACGCATGTCGCGCGAGCGGGGGGGGGTGATGATGATGAGTTTGATTATAAGCTGTCGCTGTCGACTGTGACCCGTTGCACCGCTACTGGGAATGTGTGAATTGCGTGGATCAGATGTACTGTGATTGTGTTGTGTGTTTGTGTTGAAGCGCGCGTCAACGGAGCCGTGCGTTACCAGTTCGGTGCCACGCGTATTGGAGATGCTCTGTGTGTGTGTGTGTGTGTGTGTGTGTGTGTGTGTGTGTGTGTGTGTGTGTGTGTGTGTGTGTGTGTGTGTGTGTGTGTGTGTGTGTGTGTGTGTGTGTGTGTGTGTGTGTGTGTGTGTGTGTGTGTGTGTTGGAGTTCCTGTCCTGTGTCCACTAGCTTCAGAGGCCATGTCAGCACTCAGTCACTGAGCTGCAACAGGACTAGCAGCTCGTCAGATCAAGGGGCTCCGACCCCATCGGGACCGCGCAGCACAAAGACGCGTTCGGGCAGTCGGTTCTGGTAGCAGAATGAAATCAGGTTCTCCTGACTGAGGACCTGCCAACAGGCTATGTTCAGGCCTGTTTATATTATTCTAAATATTATTTAAGATTTGGATTGACATCTCGAGTTAAATGTGTGTATTAACGAGCATGGAGCAGAAAAATATTCTACAAAATAATCACACCATGCCCTATAGTGGTAATCCAGGACTCCTTGTAAAAGAGATTCTGAATCTCAATGGGACTGTCCTGGTTAAATAAAGGTTATTAAATAAAAACAATAAAAATAAATACAGAGCAAAAATATCCCCTGCTGCAAC
>SSNR01000741.1:115240-124257 GCA_006937965.1 Callopanchax toddi | reverse complement strand
GTTCTAGAGTCAGAACGCCTCGTAGTTCTAGAGTCAGAACGCCTCGTAGTTCTAGAGTCAGAACGCCTCGTAGTTCTAGAGTCAGAACGCCTCGTAGTTCTAGAGTCAGAACGCCTCGTAGTTCTAGAGTCAGAACGCCTCGTAGTTCTAGAGTCAGAACGCCTCGTAGTTCTAGAGTCAGAACGCCTCGTAGTCCTAGAGTCACAACGCCTCGTAGTTCTAGAGTCAGAACTCCTCGTAGTTCTAGAGTCAGAATGCCCCGTAGTTCTAGAGTCAGAACACGTCGTAGTTCTAGAGTCAGAACGCCTCGTAGTTCTAGAGTCAGAACGCCTCGTAGTTCTAGAGTCAGAACGCCTCGTAGTTCTAGAGTCAGAACGCCTCGTAGTTCTAGAGTCAGAATGCCTCGTAGCTCTAGAGTCAGAACGCCTCGTAGTTCTAGAGTCAGAACGCCTCGTAGCTCTAGAGTCAGAACGCCTCGTAGTTCTAGAGTCAGAACGCCTCGTAGTTCTAGTGTCAGAACGCCTCGTAGCTCTAGAGTCAGAACACCTCGTAGCTCTAGAGTCAGAATGCCTCGTAGTTCTAGAGTCAGAACGCCTCGTAGCTCTAGAGTCAGAACGCCTCGTAGTTCTAGAGTCAGAACGCCTCGTAGCTCTAGAGTCAGAACGCCTCGTAGCTCTAGAGTCAGAACGCCTCGTAGTTCTAGTGTCAGAACGCCTCGTAGCTCTAGAGTCAGAACACCTCGTATCTCTTGTTGTTGTTTAGTCATTTTGATTTGTAATGATATTTTGTTTGTTTTATTGATTTTATTTGTTTTATCATGTTTGATTCTGTTTTCTGTGAAGCACTTTGTGATTTTTTCTGTGAAAGGTGCTATATAAATAAACTTTACTTACTTACTTACTTACTTACTCTAGAGTCAGAACGCCTCGTAGCTCTAGTGTCAGAACGCCTCGTAGTTCTAGAGTCAGAACGCCTCGTAGTTCTAGAGTCAGAACGCCTCGTAGTTCTAGAGTCAGAACGCCTCGTAGTTCTAGAGTCAGAACGCCTCGTAGCTCTAGAGTCAGAACGCCTCGTAGTTCTAGAGTCAGAACGCCTCGTAGTTCTAGAGTCAGAACGCCTCGTAGCTCTAGAGTCAGAACGCCTCGTAGCTCTAGAGTCAGAACGCCTCGTAGCTCTAGAGTCAGAACGCCTCGTAGCTCTAGAGTCACAAAGCCTCGTAGCTCTAGAGTCAGAATCCCTCGTAGCTCTAGAGTCAGAATCCCTCGTAGCTCTAGAGTCACAACGCCTCGTAGCTCTAGAGTCAGAATGCCTCGTAGCTCTAGAGTCAGATTCTTTCATTCTCCCTCCCAAAGTCCAGCTGACTCTCTGTTCCCTTGACTTACTGTCTCCGTGGCAACGGTGCCATAAAATCAGCTCAATAATTAATGTGGACTTTTGATTTATGTTTTACGTTTCCTCCTCTCAGACTCGCTCTCATACGAACCCGCTCACACACTGACAGACTTTGTCCCTGCCACAGGACGCCGTCCGGCTCCAAGGAGCTGTCTCTCACCAGCCAGTGAGTACAAACTGGGAGAATTGGGATGAACTGATTGAACTGGTCAGGTCTAACAGGTAGATTCACTTGAGCTCCTCCAGCTTGTTTCAGATTTTTTTGTTTTCTGATTTCAAAAACTTCAGGTCACAACAAACTGCCTAAGTGTTAGAGAATGATCCGTGGTGGTGTTGGTTTATTATGACGGACAGCTGAGTTGTGACCCAACCAGACTAGAGAACCATCACTACTTCTCTAACAGCAGCTTGAAAAACACAACTGGTTTCAACTCTTTGTGATGAATCAACATTAGTTCAGCTGTCGGGTGGTTCAGAGGATCAGGTTCTAATGGTTCTACAGGTCAGCTAAAGACGTTCAGGTCTGGCAGACTGTTTCACAAGGATTAACCAACTCAAACATCTCATTTTGGTCCAAACATTTCTTTAGAAAGGATCACGATCTCAGGTAAAGGTGGAGTCCCTCAGGGTTGGGTCCTGAACTCTTTGTATGTCTTTGTTTTGTGGAGGTCTTCAAAATGATTACAGAAAGTAAGAACTGTGAGAGGTCTGAACCCGAGAAGTGGTTTAATGGTGGTTTTGGGGTGACCTTGGCTCAGGGGGACAGAGGCTGACCATGTGGGAGGTCAGGGTTCAAACCCCGGCCTGACCATGTGTCAAAGTATCCTCGATGAAGATGCTGAACCCAACTGTCTCCTGGGCACCATCCAAGATGGCTGCCCTCTGCTCCTCCAAAAACAAAACAAGAAAAATGAATGGGGGATAAACTATCTATATACTAGAATAAAAGAAGTAAAGATGTTTTATCTCAGCATCTATAGGAGGAATCTGTTGAGTTTATCTAGTTATTTTAGATTTCACTAATTATATCAAACAAAACGTTTATCAAAATATATATTTCTTTATTTAAAAAAGAATGTTTTAGAGTATTCAACATTATGTCTCGTGTATTATTCATTTATTGGTCCATATTTAGTTTGAACTAATGGAGTCTGGCACTGATCAGAGTATTGGAGTCTGATAATCAACATATAAATATAATATCAGAATATTAATTAGGGTTATGAAAGAAGCTCTGTTGATGTCCAGAGAATCACAGACGTTAATAATCTGACTACATAAATCAGTTTGATTCTTCTAAATCTGAACTAATGATTATTAATCTGAGTGATTATTAAAGGTCTGAATGAAGTGAACCAGGCTAAGTCTAATGACTGGATGATCAACTATCTAACTCCAGGTTTACCTGGACCAGATCACGGCTCCTCAGTGAAGTCTGAGGGATCCGAGTCTCACAGTCTGGAGGCTGTTGGTGAGAAAGTCCTTTATCCAGTCTCATGTGAGAGTGGGGGTCTGATGGAGACCAGTTTGGTGTTGAGAACGTCAGGAATGATTGTGTTAAAGCTGAGCCAAAGTCCATGAAGAGCCTCCAGACGTAGCTCTGCTGCTGCTCCAGGTGCTCAGCACAGAGTGGAGGGCGACAGCGATGGAGTCTTCTGGATCTGTTTGGGCTGTATGCAGATTGGTAGGGGTCAAAGTCCTGGGGGAGATGGTCTCTGATGTGTTGGAGAACTAGTTTCTGAAAGCACTTCATGGTTACCGGGGTGAGAGCCACAGGGCGATAGTCCTCTAGGCTGTTGATGGGAGACGACTTCAGTACTGGTATGACCGAAGCTGACTTTAGGCAGGATGGTCTGACCGCCTGGGATAGGGACAGGTGAAGGATTTTGGTGAATTTGGGTGTGAGCTGGTGGGCACATGCCCTGAGCACCTTTCTGACATCCTCCTCCTTTAGTTAGTGGGATGGTGCAAGAGCCTGGTGGAGGTGGGAGTGGGTCAGGAGTCAGGTGGAGGTGGGAGTGGGTCAGGTGGAGGTGGGAGTGGGTCAGGAGTCAGGTGGAGGTGGGAGTGGGTCAGGTGGAGGTGGGAGTGGGTCAGGAGCCAGGTGGAGGTGGGAGTGGGTCTGGAGCCAGGTGGAGGTGGGAGTGGGTCAGGAGCCAGGTGGAGGTGGGAGTGGAGCCAGGTGGAGGTGGGGTTGGAACCTGGTGGAGGTGGGAGTGGGTGTGGAGCCAGGTGGAGGTGGGAGTGGGGCTGGAGCCGGGTGGGAGTGGGTCTGGAGCCAGGTGGAGGTGGGAGTGGGTCTGGAGCCAGGTGGAGGTGGGAGTGGGTCTGGAGCCTGGTGGAGGTGGGAGTGGGTCAGGAGTCAGGTGGAGGTGGGAGTGGGTCAGGTGGAGATGGGAGTGGGTCAGGAGCAGGTGGAGGTGGGAGTGGGGTTGGAGCCAGGTGGAGGTGGGAGTGGAGCCTGGGGAGGTGGGAGTGGGGCTGGAGCCAGGTGGGGGTGGGAGTGGGGCAGGAGCCAGGTGGAGGTGGGGTTGGAGCCAGGTGGAGGTGGGAGTGGGTCAGGAGCCAGGTGGAGGTGGGAGTGGGTCTGGAGCCAGGTGGAGGTGGGAGTGGGTCTGGAGCCAGGTGGAGGTGGGAGTAGGTCTGTAGCCAGGTGGAGGTGGGAGTGGGGTTGGAGCCAGGTGGAGGTGGGAGTGGGTCTGGAGCCAGGTGGAGGTGGGAGTGGGTCAGGAGCCAGGTGGAGGTGGGAGTGGGTCTGGAGCCAGGTGGAGGTGGGAGTGGGGCAGGTGGAGGTGGGAGTGGGTCAGGAGCCAGGGGGAGGTGGGAGTGGGTCAGGAGCAGGATGGAGGTGGGAGTGGGTCAGGTGGAGGTGGGAGTGGGTCAGGTGGAGGTGGGAGTGGGTCTGGAGCCAGGTGGAGGTGGGAGTGGGTCAGGTGGAGGTGGGAGTGGGTCTGGGGTCAGGTGGAGGTGGGAGTGGGTCAGGAGCCAGGTGGAGGTGGGGTTGGAGCCTGGTGGAGGTGGGAGTGGGTCTAGAGCCAGGTGGAGGTGGGAGTGGAGCCAGGTGGAGGTGGGAGTGGGTCTGGAGCCAGGTGGAGGTGGGAGTGGGTCTGGAGCCAGGTGGAGGTGGGAGTGGGTCAGGAGCCAGGTGGGGGTGGGAGTGGGTCAGGTGGAGGTGGGAGTGGGTCAGGGGCCAGGTGGAGGTGGGAGTGGGGTTGGGGCCAGGTGGAGGTGGGAGTGGGGCCTGGTGGAGGTGGGAGTGGGGTTGGAGCCAGGTGGTGGTGGGAGTGGGTCTGGAGCCAGGTGGAGGTGGGAGTGGGTCTGGAGCCTGGTGGAGGTGGGAGTGGGTCTGGAGTCAGGTGGAGGTGGGAGTGGGTCAGGTGGGGGTGGAGGTGGGAGTGGGTCAGGAGCCAGGTGGAGGTGGGAGTGGGGTTGGAGCCAGGTGGAGGTGGGAGTGGGTCAGGAGCCAGGTGGAGGTGGGAGTGGGTCAGGAGCCAGGTGGAGGTGGGGTTGGAGCCTGGTGGAGGTGGGAGTGGGGTTGGAGCCAGGTGGAGGTGGGAGGGGGTTGGAGCCAGGTGGAGGTGGGAGTGGGTCTGGAGCCAGGTGGAGGTGGGAGTGGGTCAGGTGGAGGTGGGAGTGGGTCAGGAGCCAGGTGGAGGTGGGAGTGGGTCAGGAGCCAGGTGGAGGTGGGAGTGGGTCAGGAGTCAGGTGGAGGTGGGAGTGGGTCAGGAGCCAGGTGGAGGTGGGAGTGGGTCAGGAGCCGGGTGGAGGTGGGAGTGGGTCAGGAGCCAGGTGGAGGTGGGAGTGGGGTTGGGGCGAGGTGGAGGTGGGGGTGGAGCCTGGTGGAGGTGGGAGTGGAGCCTGGTGGAGGTGGGAGTGGGTCAGAGCCTGGTGGAGGTGGGAGTGGGTCAGGTGTCAGGTGGAGGTGGGAGTGGGTCAGGAGTCAGGTGGAGGTGGGAGTGGGTCAGGAGCCAGGTGGAGGTGGGAGTGGGTCAGGAGCCAGGTGGAGGTGGGAGTGGGTCTGGAGCCAGGTGGAGGTGGGAGTGGGGTTGGAGCCAGGTGGAGGTGGGAGTGGGTCAGGAGCCAGGTGGAGGTGGGGTTGGAGCCTGGTGGAGGTGGGAGTGGGGTTGGAGCCAGGTGGAGGTGGGGTTGGAGCCTGGTGGAGGTGGGAGTGGGTCAGGAGTCAGGTGGAGGTGGGAGTGGGTCAGGAGTCAGGGGAGGTGGGAGTGGGTCTGGAGCCTGGTGGAGGTGGGAGTGGGTCTGGAGCCAGGTGGAGGTGGGAGTGGAGCCTGGTGGAGGTGGGAGTGGGTCAGGAGCCTGGTGGAGGTGGGAGTGGGTCTGGAGCCAGGTGGAGGTGGGAGTGGGTGTGGAGCCTGGTGGAGGTGGGAGTGGAGCCTGGTGGAGGTGGGAGTGGGTCTAGAGCCAGGTGGAGGTGGGAGTGGAGCCTGGTGGAGGTGGGAGTGGGGTGGGTCAGGTGGAGGTGGGAGTGGGTCTGGAGCCAGGTGGAGGTGGGAGTGGGTCTGGAGCCAGGTGGAGGTGGGAGTGGGTCAGGTGGAGGTGGGAGTGGGTCAGGAGCCAGGTGGAGGTGGGAGTGGGGTTGGAGCCAGGTGGAGGTGGGAGTGGAGCCTGGTGGAGGTGGGAGTGGGGCGGGGGCCAGGTGGAGGTGGGAGTGGGTCAGGAGCCTGGTGGAGGTGGGAGTGGGTCAGGAGCCAGGTGGAGGTGGGAGTGGGTCAGGAGCCAGGTGGAGGTGGGAGTGGGTCAGGTGGAGGTGGGAGTGGGTCAGGAGCCAGGTGGAGGTGGGAGTGGGTCAGGAGCCTGGTGGAGGTGGGAGTGGGTCAGGAGCCAGGTGGAGGTGGGAGTGGGTCAGGTGGAGGTGGGAGTGGGTCAGGAGTCAGGTGGAGGTGGGAGTGGGTCAGGAGCCGGGTGGAGGTGGGAGTGGGTCAGGAGCCAGGTGGAGGTGGGAGTGGGTCAGGAGCCGGGTGGAGGTGGGAGTGGGTCAGGTGGAGGTGGGAGTGGGTCAGGAGCCAGGTGGAGGTGGGAGTGGGTCTGGAGCCAGGTGGAGGTGGGAGTGGGTCAGGAGCCAGGTGGAGGTGGGAGTGGGTCAGGTGGAGGTGGGAGTGGGTCAGGTGGAGGTGGGAGTGGGTCAGGAGTCAGGTGGAGGTGGGAGTGGGTCAGGAGCCAGGTGGAGGTGGGAGTGGGTCAGGAGCCGGGTGGAGGTGGGAGTGGGTCAGGAGCCAGGTGGGGTGGGAGTGGGTCAGGAGCCAGGTGGGGGTGGGAGTGGGTCAGGTGGAGGGGGGAGTGGGTCAGGTGGAGGTGGGAGTGGGTCGGGAGCCAGGTGGAGGTGGGAGTGGGTCTGGAGCCAGGTGGAGGTGGGAGTGGGTCTGGAGCCAGGTGGAGGTGGGGTTGGAGCCAGGTGGAGGTGGGAGTGGGTCA
Organism: Callopanchax toddi; assembly: GCA_006937965.1. Lineage (NCBI taxonomy): Eukaryota > Metazoa > Chordata > Actinopteri > Cyprinodontiformes > Nothobranchiidae > Callopanchax > Callopanchax toddi. The sequence goes on along the minus strand of SSNR01000741.1, from coordinate 117,435 downwards.
GGAGCCAGGTGGAGGTGGGGGTGGGTCAGGTGGAGGTGGGAGTGGGTCAGGTGGAGGTGGGAGTGGGTCAGGAGCCAGGTGGAGGTGGGAGTGGGTCAGGAGCCAGGTGGAGGTGGGAGTGGGTCAGGAGCAAGGTGGAGGTGGGAGTGGGTCAGGTGGAGGTGGGAGTGGGTCAGGTGGAGGTGGGAGTGGGTCAGGAGTCAGGTGGAGGTGGGAGTGGGTCAGGAGCCAGGTGGAGGTGGGAGTGGGTCAGGAGCAAGGTGGAGGTGGGAGTGGGGTTGGAGCCAGGTGGAGGTGGGAGTGGGACAGGTGGAGGTGGGAGTGGGTCAGGAGTCAGGTGGAGGTGGGAGTGGGTCAGGAGTCAGGTGGAGGTGGGAGTGGGTCAGGAGCCAGGTGGAGGTGGGAGGGGGTCAGGTGGAGGTGGGAGTGGGTCAGGTGGAGGTGGGAGTGGGTCAGGAGGCAGGTGGAGGTGGGAGTGGGTCAGGAGCCAGGTGGAGGTGGGAGTGGGTCTGGAGCCAGGTGGAGGTGGGAGTGGGGCTGGAGCCAGGTGGGAGTGGGGTTGGAGCCAGGTGGAGGTGGGAGTGGGTCAGGAGCCAGGTGGAGGTGGGAGTGGGTCAGGTGGAGGTGGGAGTGGGTCAGGAGCCAGGTGGAGGTGGGAGTGGGTCAGGAGCCAGGTGGAGGTGGGGTTGGAGCCTGGTGGAGGTGGGGGTGGGGTTGGAGCCAGGTGGAGGTGGGGTTGGAGCCAGGTGGAGGTGGGAGTGGGGTCTGGAGCCAGGTGGAGGTGGGAGTGGGGTTGGAGCCAGGTGGAGGTGGGAGTGGGTCAGGAGCCAGGTGGAGGTGGGGTTGGAGCCAGGTGGAGGTGGGGTTGGAACCTGGTGGAGGGGGGTGGGTCTGGAGCCAGGTGGAGGTGGGAGGGGGTCTGGAGCCAGGTGGGGTGGGAGTGGGGCTGGGGCCAGGTGGAGGTGGGAGTGGGGCCTGGTGGAGGTGGGAGTGGGTCTAGAGCCAGGTGGAGGTGGGAGTGGGTCTGGTGGAGGTGGGAGTGGGTCAGGAGCCAGGTGGAGGTGGGAGTGGGTCAGGAGCCAGGTGGAGGTGGGAGTGGGTCAGGTGGAGGTGGGAGTGGGTCAGGAGCCAGGTGGAGGTGGGAGTGGGTCTGGAGCCAGGTGGAGGTGGGAGGGGGTCTGGAGCCAGGTGGAGGTGGGAGGGGTCAGGTGGAGGTGGGAGTGGGTCAGGTGGAGGTGGGGGTGGGTCAGGAGCCAGGTGGAGGTGGGAGTGGGTCAGGAGCCAGGTGGAGGTGGGAGTGGAGCCTGGTTCAGGTGGGAGTGGGTTTGGAGCCAGGTGGAGGTGGGAGTGGGTCAGGAGTCAGGTGGAGGTGGGAGTGGGTCAGGAGCCAGGTGGAGGTGGGAGTGGGTCAGGTGGAGGTGGGAGTGGGTCAGGAGCCAGGTGGAGGTGGGAGTGGGTCAGGTGGAGGTGGGAGTGGGTCAGGAGCCAGGTGGAGGTGGGAGTGGGGTTGGAGCCAGGTGGAGGTGGGAGTGGGTCTGGAGCCAGGTGGAGGTGGGAGTGGGTCAGGAGTCAGGTGGAGGTGGGAGTGGGTCAGGAGTCAGGTGGAGGTGGGAGTGGGTCAGGAGGCGCAGGGGGAGGTGGGAGTGGGTCAGGTGGAGGTGGGAGTGGGTCAGGTGGAGGTGGGAGTGGGGTTGGAGCAGGGTGGAGGTGGGAGTGGGTCTGGAGCCAGGTGGAGGTGGGAGTGGGTCTGGAGCCAGGTGGAGGTGGGAGTGGGTCTGGAGCCTGGTGGAGGTGGGAGTGGGGTTGGAGCCAGGTGGAGGTGGGGTTGGAGCCTGGTGGAGGTGGGAGTGGGGTTGGAGCCAGGTGGAGGTGGGGTTGGAGCCTATGGGTGATGCTGATTCAGAGATGAGTTCAGTTCCTCCTTAAGTCAGGAGGGAACAGTGAATGACGCCTTTAGGTTTTGATTCTTGTGATTAATGATGGAACCTCCTCCAGACGACATCATGATGACGTCATCAGAACCATCAGCTGGTCCTTCTCCTCCTCACCTCTCCATCCAGAGTCCTCAGCTGCAGGAAGAGTTTTTAAAAGGTGACAATATGAGCAAGTCCTGGTCCTGGTTCCAGTTCTGGTCCTGGTTCCAGTCCTGGTCCTGGTTCCAGTCCTGATCCTGGATCAAGTCCTGGTCCTGGTTC
>SSNR01000741.1:93906-107176 GCA_006937965.1 Callopanchax toddi | reverse complement strand
GTTCTGGTTCTGGTGGATCTGGTTCTGGTGGTTCTGGTTCTGGTGGATCTGGTTCTGGTGGGTAATATTAGCTGTGACTAGTTCTACCTGTTGGTGGATCTGATGGTTCTGGTTCTGGTGGATCTGGTTCTGGTGGTTCTGGTTCTGGTGGATCTGGTTCTGGTGGTTCTGGTTCTGGTGGATCTGATGGTTCTGGTTCTGGTGGTTCTGGTTCTGGTGGATCTGGTTCTGCTGGATCTGGCTCTGGTGGTTCTGGTTCTGGTGGTTCTGGTTCTGGTGATTCTGGTTCTGGTGGTTCTGGTTCTGGTGGATCTGGTTCTGGTGATTCTGGTTCTGGTTCTGGTGGATCTGGTTCTGGTGGATCTGGTTCTGGTGGGTAATATTAGCTGTGACTAGTTCTACCTGTTGGTGGATCTGATGGTTCTGGTTCTGGTGGATCTGGTTCTGGTGGTTCTGGTTCTGGTGGATCTGGTTCTGGTGGATCTGGTTCTGGTGGTTCTGGTTCTGGTGGATCTGGTTCTGGTGGATCTGGTTCTGGTGGGTAATATTAGCTGTGACTAGTTCTACCTGTTGGTGGATCTGGGTTAGAGGTAGAGTGATTCCATGACTCACCGCTTGAGGCGCTCGCTTCATCAAACCCACCCGGAAGTGTCGTACCGGAAGTAGTTAGTTTTACCTCGCTCTCGGACTGGCGGCAGCTTTCTGACTGGTTTTCTGTTTGTGAGCGTCGAGGCGGTTCCGTTTCAGGTAAAACCACCTGGTGTGTTTGTGTTTTCTCCACTGTAAAAACAGCTGTTTGTGACGGTGAGAGAAGCGCGTCTCCTTTACGTGACTTTGATCAGCTGATGCTACTTAGCCTGTTAGCTACTGAGAGGCTAACGGAGGCTGCAGCATCGTTCTGTTTCTACACGTTTATCTAGAGTTTTAAACATCAATAGTTCAATAAATAACACGGAAATAACGAGGTTAGCTACTGAAATGTAAACAACATGACTGGAATACGAGACGATGCTAGTTCTAAACCTCTGGTTAACACTAACCTAGACTAAACTCTACTATTATACTAAACCACCACTGACTAACTAAACAACCGCCGATAAACTAAACAACCACTGATTAACTAGACTAAACTTTACTATCATACTAAACAACCACCGATTAACTAAACAACCACTGACTAACTAGACTAAACTCTACTATCATACTAAACCACCACTGACTAACTAAACAACCACAGATTAACTAAACAACCACTGATTAACTAGACTAAACTCTACTATCATACTAAACCACCACTGACTAACTAGACTAAACTCTACTATCATACTAAACCACCACTGACTAACTAGACTAAACTCTACTATCATAGTAAACCACCATTGACTAACTAAACAACCACCGATTAACTAGACTAAACCACCACCGATTAACTAGACTAAACCACCACCGATTAACTAGACTAAACCACCACCGATTAACTAGACTAAACAACCACCGATTAACTAGACTAAACCACCACCGATTAACTAGACTAAACAACCACTGATTAGCTAGACTAAACCACCACTAATTAACTAAACAACCACTGATTAACTAGACTAAACTCTACTATCATACTAAACCACCACCGATTAACTAGACTAAACCACCACCGATTAACTAGACTAAACCACCACCGATTAACTAGACTAAACCACCACTGATTAGGTAGACTAAACCACCACTGATGAACTAGACTAAACTTTACTATCATACTAAACAACCACCGATTAACTAAACCACCACTGATTAACTAAACCACCACTGATTAACTAAACCACCACCGATTAACTAAACCACCATTGATTAACTAGACTAAACCACCACCGATTAACTAGACTAAACCACCACTGATTAGCTAGACTAAACCACCACTAATTAACTAAACAACCACTGATTAACTAGACTAAACTCTACTATCATACTAAACCACCACCGATTAACTAGACTAAACCACCACCGATTAACTAGACTAAGCCACCACCGATTAACTAGACTGAACCACCACCGATTAACTAGACTAAACCACCACTGATTAACTAGACTAAACTTTACTATCATACTAAACAACCACCGATTAACTAAACCACCACTGATTAACTAAACCACCACTGATTAACTAAACCACCACCGATTAACTAGACTAAGCCACCACCGATTAACTAGACTGAACCACCACCGATTAACTAGACTAAACCACCATCGATTAACTAGACTCAATAACTAGACTAAACCACCATCGATTAACTAGACTCAATAACTAGACTAAACCACCACCGATTAACTAGACTAAACCACCACTGATGAACTAGACTAAACTTTACTATCATACTAAACAACCACCGATTAACTAAACCACCACTGATTAACTAAACCACCACTGATTAACTAAACCACCACCGATTAACTAAACCACCATTGATTAACTAGACTAAACCACCACCGATTAACTAGACTAAACCACCACCAATTAACTAGACTAAACCACCTCTGATTAACTAGACTAAACCACCACCGATTAACTAGACTAAACCACCACCGATTAGCTAGACTAAACCACCACCGATTAGCTAGACTAAACCACCACCGATTAGCTAGACTAAACCACCACCGATTAGCTAGACTAAACCACCACCGATTAACTAGACTAAACCACCACCGATTAACTAGACTAAACCACCACCGATTAACTAGACTAAACCACCACTAATTAACTAGACTAAACCACTAATTAACTAGACTAAACCACTGATTACTTAGACTAAACCACTAATTAACTAGACTAAACCACTGATTAACTAGACTAAACCACCACTAATTGACTAGACTAAATCACTAATTAACTAGACTAAACCACTGATTAACTAGACTAAACCACTGATTAACTAGAATAAACCACCACTAATTAACTAGAACAAACCACTGATTAACTAGACTAAACCACCACTAATTAACTAGAATAAAATACCACTAATTAACTAGACTCAACCACTAATTAACTAGACCAAACCACTGATTAATTAGACTAAACCACCACTAATTAACTAGAATAAACCACCACTAATTAACTAGACTAAACCACTGATTAACTAGACTAAACCACTACTGATTAACTAGACTAAACCACCACTGATTAACTGGACTAAACCACCACTGATTAACTAGATTAAACCACTAATTAACTAGACTAAACCACTGATTAATTAGACTAAACCACCACTAATTAACTAGAATAAACCACCACTAATTAACTAGAACAAACCACTGATTAACTAGACTAAACCACCACTAATTAACTAGAATAAACCACCACTAATTAACTAGACTAAACCACTGATTAACTAGACTAAACCACCACTGATTAAATAGACTAAACCACCACTGATTAAATAGACTAAACCACCACTAATTAACTAGACTAAACCACTGATTAACTAGACTAAACCACCACTGATTAACTAGACTAAACCACCACTGATTAACTAGACTAAACCACTAATTAACTAGACTAAACCACTAATTAACTAGACTAAACCACTGATTAACTAGACTAAACCACTGATTAACTAGACTAAACCACCACTAATTAACTAGACTAAACCACTAATTAACTAGACTAAACCACTGATTAACTAGACTAAACCACCGATTAACTAGACTAAACCACTAATTAACTAGACAAACCACTAATTAACTAGACTAAACCACTGATTACTTAGACTAAACCACTGATTAACTAGACTAAACCACTAATTAACTAGACAAACCACTAATTAACTAGACTAAACCACTGATTAACTAGACTAAACCACTGATTAACTAGACTAAACCACAGATTAACTAGACTAAACCACAGATTACTTAGACTAAACCACTGATTAACTAGACTAAACCACTGATTAACTAGACTAAACCACTAATTAACTAGACAAACCACTAATTAACTAGACTAAACCACTGATTAACTAGACTAAACCACAGATTAACTAGAATAAACCACCACTAATTATCTAGACTAAACCACTACTGATTAACTAGACTAAACCACCACTGATTAACTGGACTAAACCATCACTGATTAACTAGATTAAACCACTAATTAACTAGACTAAACCACTGATTAACTAGACTAAACCACTACTGATTAACTAGACTAAACCACCACTGATTAACTGGACTAAACCACCACTGATTAACTAGATTAAACCACTAATTAACTAGACTAAACCACTGATTAATTAGACTAAACCACCACTAATTAACTAGAATAAACCACCACTAATTAACTAGACTAAACCACTGATTAACTAGACTAAACCACCACTGATTAAATAGACTAAACCACCACTAATTAACTAGACTAAACCACTGATTAACTAGACTAAACCACCACTGATTAACTAGACTAAACCACCACTGATTAACTAGACTAAACCACTAATTAACTAGACTAAACCACTGATTAACTAGACTAAACCACTGATTAACTAGACTAAACCACCACTAATTAACTAGACTAAACCACTAATGAACTAGACTAAACCACTGATTAACTAGACTAAACCACTGATTAACTAGACTAAACCACTAATTAACTAGACAAACCACTAATTAACTAGACTAAACCACTGATTACTTAGACTAAACCACTGATTAACTAGACTAAACCACTGATTAACTAGACTAAACCACTAATTAACTAGACAAACCACTAATTAACTAGACTAAACCACTGATTAACTAGACTAAACCACAGATTAACTAGACTAAACCACTGATTAACTAGACTAAACCACTGATTAACTAGACTAAACCACTAATTAACTAGACTAAACCACTAATTAACTAGACTAAACCACTAATTAACTAGACTAAACCACTGATTAACTAGACTAAACCACTAATTAACTAGACAAACCACTAATTAACTAGACTAAACCACTGATTAACTAGACTAAACCACAGATTAACTAGACTAAACCACCACTAATTAACTAGAATAAACCACCACTAATTAACTAGACTAAACCACTGATTAACTAGACTAAACCACCACTGATTAAATAGACTAAACCACCACTAATTAACTAGACTAAACCACCACTGATTAACTAGACTAAACCACCACTGATTAACTAGACTAAACCACCACTGATTAACTAGACTAAACCACTGATTAACTAGACTAAACCACCACTAATTAACTAGAATAAACCACCACTAATTAACTAGACTAAACCACTGATTAACTAGACTAAACCACCACTGATTAACTAGACTAAACCACCACTAATTAACTAGAATAAACCACCACTAATTAACTAGAATAAACCACCACTAATTAACTAGACTAAACCACTGATTAACTAGACTAAACCACCACTGATTAACTAGACTAAACCACTGATTAACTAGACTAAACCACTGATTAACTAGACTAAACCACTGATTAACTAGACTAAACCACCACTAATTAACTAGACTAAACCACCACTAATTAACTAGACTAAACCACCACTAATTAACTAGACTAAACCACTGATTAACTAGACTAAACCATTAATTAACTAGACAAACCACTAATTAACTAGACAAACCACTGATTAACTAGACTAAATCACTGATTAACTAGACTAAACCACTGATTAACTAGACTAAACCACTGATTAACTAGACTAAACCACTGATTAACTAGACTAAACCACTGATTAACTAGACTAAACCGCAGATTAACTAGACTAAACCACTGATTAACTAGACTAAACCACAGATTAACTAGACTAAACCACTGATTAACTAGATTAGTGGTGAGCTGCTCTGGATCCTAACTGGTCTTTGTTTTTAGTCCAATGGGGGACAGCGATGACGAGTTTGACAGGAGGAGACGGGACAAGTTCAGGAGAGAGAGGAGCGACATGGAGAGGTCCAGGGAGCGCGAGGAGAGGAGGAGGGACGACTGGACTGACAGGTAGACGCACTGATACTCCTCTTCTCACAACTCATCTGCTGCTACAACACTCAGGGTGGGTGGAGGTGATGGAGGTGGTCTCTCTGACCACCTGGGATGGGAATGGATGTTCCCTAACCTCTGCACTAAGCTTCGTGTTTTTGAATTTACTGGAGGATGTTGGTGTTTGATGGAGCCTTTTTGCTGCTGTAGACCAGTTTAATATTTAAAGGTCTCATATTCTGCTAAATCCACTTCTACTGTACAGGGCTGTACGTTAACTTTGTTAGCTCATAGCACCGGTGCTACAAAGGTTGCAGATTTTGTAGCACAGAACAAAAAGTTGTAGCACTAGCATAAAAATTCAGCTAATAGCCAAAATGAGTTCGTATCATTTTTAACACACTGACAAAGTGCTTATAGTGAAAACACAAGAAACATCTTCAAACATGTTTATATGTCAGAGTAATTTAAAAAAGAACATTTATTCATTCAAATTAGATGTGTTCAAAGTGTGAGTGTGCTGAGAAATGTGTGCACATAGTGTTTACTGTAGTGTGTACTGTATGAGTTTTAGAAACAGCCATGTACTATTGTATGCATATACCGGTATAGTGATGTGTGGTTGTTGAGTTCTCTGATTTGATCTTTTTTGGTGCTTCAATACAGTTCTAGCAGGGGCGGGGCCACAGGGGGGTGTCACTGGCCACCCTTGAAATCAGATTGGCCACCCTGCCTGGCCACGCCCACCAGAGCTGTCAATCACTTTGTTCATATAGTTTTGTGGAACACTTTGCTAAAAACCACAAAAACAGATGTTTTCAGCTGTTATAATCTCTGATTTATTAATATGCAGAAACTGTTATAATTTTACTTTATAGTAATTTTGCACATAAACAGGCAGACTGTTTTTGATGGCGTACAGTGAGACTGTGGTGTTTAACATGTTCATTTGTCTCCTACTGATTCTGAATCTGCTGCATAGTTCTACTAAACAGATCCATGTCTTTTACTTCAGTAAATAAATAAGTTATTAAAACTTAGCTCTGCTGTCCATCGCAGTCCAAGACTGCAGAGCATTTAAATACAATGAGCTTTTAGTGAGCCACCCTTCTTCAGTCTTTGCCCCTGCCTGGACCCCCCCCCCGGGGCTGAGCTGCGTTCAGCGGGGTCAGACTCCGGTGTGAAGCCTCGTCTGCCCCTGACTCGGACCGTGGACTCGTTAGCAGACATCAGTGTGACCTGTTCAGATTTATCAGTTCCTCTGGTTTAATGTGTGTCTGAAGCACAGGGACACTTTCAGAGTCAAAGAGGTTTTTTCTGAACAGCTAGAACTGATGGAACTCCGTCGCTAGACTCGCCAGTCGACATGACGCAGAACTTTAATCCATACAAGTGCNATCTCTGATTTATTAATATGCAGAAACTGTTATAATTTTACTTTATAGTAATTTTGCACATAAACAGGCAGACTGTTTTTGATGGCGTACAGTGAGACTGTGGTGTTTAACATGTTCATTTGTCTCCTACTGATTCTGAATCTGCTGCATAGTTCTACTAAACAGATCCATGTCTTTTACTTCAGTAAATAAATAAGTTATTAAAACTTAGCTCTGCTGTCCATCGCAGTCCAAGACTGCAGAGCATTTAAATACAATGAGCTTTTAGTGAGCCACCCTTCTTCAGTCTTTGCCCCTGCCTGGACCCCCCCCCCCTGGGGCTGAGCTGCGTTCAGCGGGGTCAGACTCCGGTGTGAAGCCTCGTCTGCCCCTGACTCGGACCGTGGACTCGTTAACAGACATCAGTGTGACCCGTTCAGATTTCTGGTTTAATGTGTGTCTGAAGCACAGGGACACTTTCAGAGTCACAGAGGTTTTTACCGAACAGCTAGAACTGATGGAACTCCGTCGCTAGACTCTCCAGTCGACTCGACGCAGAACTTTAATCCATACAAGTGCGCAAATATAGGCGATATATATTTAATATGCTTTACATTGTTTCATCATCATCATCACGGCTGCTGCGATAGGTCGGGTATCGCCCCACACCAGGGCGTTGAGCCTATTAAGTGAACCAGTTGCTTCCAGTACTGGCGATCTTGTGCCAGCTGCGCCACGGCGACTCCGGATTGTTGGAGGTCGCCCGCAACAACATGGAACCACCGGGTGCGGGGTTTACATCGTGGTCGTCTCCAGGCGGCGGCCCTCGGGTCAAAATGCAGATGGCTCTGGTCGGAGGACCAGAATGAAGACGGAGGACGTGGGCGAGCCAGGCCAGATGCTCTGGGCTGGTGTGTGCGTTCTAGCGCTAGGTTGGAGACCCGCTGAGGTCACCTGACGTTGTTTTATCCAGGAGCCCTGGACGGATCCTCCGCTCATGCAAAACCAGCCGACACGCCACCCAGGACCCTCATCATCGGAGACTCCGTCATCAAACATGTCAGGATGAGTGGAGCCGTTACTCACTGTTTTCCCGGAGCGACAGTCTTGGACATTGCACAACAGATCCCAGACCTCATCCAGAATCTCCCAACAGTGAGTAAAATCATAATCCACGTCGGCACCAATGACACCCGCTTGAGGCAATCCGAACAGCTCAAGCGTGATTTTAACTCCCTTTTTAACCTTTTAAAAAACACACAACTGTGTGTTTTTATCTCTGGCCCGATCCCCACCGTCAGTAGAGGAATGGAACGTTTCAGCCGGCTTTTATCTCTGAACACTTCCTCTGTCACTGTGCAGCACAACATCGCTTTTATCGACAATTTGAACATCTTCTGGGGCAGGAGACATCTGTTTGGGCCAGATGGACTCCATTTAAATAGAGAAGGAACTCGCACACTTCTAATGAGCCTGGCCTGCCCACGACCACCACTGTCCAACACACCAGCACCAGCGTCACACCCTCCTGCCCCCACGCTCTGACGCCCCCCGGGCCAGGCACCCTACGGATCCAGCCCTGATTTTAGCAGTAACTCACATATCGGACTTGGACCTTTTCAAACTGCTCACATACCTGTCATCAGCAGAGAGCGATCACACAAACATCAAACTAACCGATCCAACTTTAATCATCTTAAACAGTTGTCTAGAGTCCCACAGTCAGTCAGTCATACAGTCACTCCGTCCCCAGCCGCTGTCAGAATGGCTCTTTTAAACCTTCACTCTCTGCTGAACTAAACTTTTATTATAACCGACCTGATTTTAGACAATCATCTCCAATGTCTACTTTTAACTGAGACCTGGTTGAGTTCGGATGCTCCGGCTGTTCTCACAGAGGCATCCCCACCTAATTTTAACTTTATGTTTTCTATTAGGGATGGGAGGAAGGGGGTGGGACCGCTATCATATGCTCTTCTACCCTCTCTGCAAAGCCTGTGTTGTTCAGTACTTTTAACACTTTTGAATACACTGCAGCTGTTTTTAACATCCCTCAGATTTGATGTATTACAGTTTATAGGCCTCCGAAGCATAGTGCACTTTTTATTAAGGAATTTTCAGAGTTTTTATCATTTCTGCACAACTCCTTCGATAGGATTATTTTAGCTGGTGATTTTAATCTACATGTAGAGAACCTTTTAGACATCCTGAATGATATGGATTTTATTCAACATGTCTCACAGCCGACTCACGACAGAGGACACACCCTGGACTTGGTCATCACGTATGGCCTGTCCACCGGTGTGTCCTCTGTCGTGGATTTAGCGATCTCTGATCATTTCTGTGTGTATTCTAACATCACCAGTAGAATTCAGCGGGAGACCTCTGTGAGAACTGTAATGAAACGCCATCTAACCCCTGAAGTGGCCGCGGGTTTTCTGGAAGCTTTTAATAACATCCCTCCTATTAACTCAACTGCCCCCTGTGATCTTATTTTCAGTGATTTTAACAGTCGACTTAAATCTACTCTGGACTTGCTTGCTCCATCAAAAATCAAAAAAGTACAGTCAAAACCTCCATCTCCATGGAGAAGTGAAAATCTGAAGCAGCTAAAGAGAACTAGCAGGGTGGCAGAGAGGAGATGGAGGAAAAACAAGAATACAATAAATAAGCAAATATATACTGAGCAGTTAAAATCATACAATAAAGCAGTTAGAGATTCCAGAAACAATGACTTTTCCAGAATCATCTCAGAAAACAGAAATAACTCTAAAACTCTATTTTCCACAATTGCTAATATTTTAAATAATGACTCCAATTCTTCCCAGAAAACCCCGTCTGACACTCTTTGTGAGGAGTGTGCAGCCCACTTCAGAGGGAAGGTAGACGCCATCAGATGTAACATTTGATCCTCCCAATGTAACGTGGTTTTAGAAACATCTGAACATGTGTGTCTACCTGAGGACACACTGGACAGCTTTGTCCTGGTTGGAGCTGAGAGTCTTGATAAAGTTTTCTCCTCAGTGAGGCCGACCACATGTGTTCTGGACCCGATTCCCACAAGGTTTTTTAAACAATTCTATGATTATTTTAAAAATGAGATGTTAACTCTGATGAATGGCTCCCTTCAGACAGGGGTCTTTCCTGCTGCTTTTAAACAGGCAGTGGTGAGACCTCTGTTGAAGAAGAGCAATTTAGATTTTAATGATTTAAACAACTTCCAACCGCTGTCCAACTCGCCATTTTTAAGCAACATTTTAGAAAAGCTTGTGTTGAGCCAACTCAACGATTTTATTAACACTAATAATGTCCTAGAGAAACGTCAGTCTGGTTTTAGAGTGAACCACAGCACCGAGACGGCCCTTCTGAAGAGTTTAAATGATTTTAGAGTAAATTCTGACGCTCGGAGGGCGACGGTGTTGGTTCTGCTGGATCTAAGCGCTGCCTTCGATACCGTAGACCACACTGTTCTTTTAACCCGTCTAAAACAGATCGGCCTCTCTGGTGCTGTTCATAGATGGGTCACTTCCTGTCTCACAGACAGGACTTTTATGGTCAGCATGGACACCTGTTTCTCCAGGGTCCATAGCATCACATGTGGTGTGCCCCAGGGTTCCATTTTAGGCCCGGTGCTTTTTAACCTCTATATGCTCCCTCTGGGCAGCGTCATCAGGAGACACGGGGTGAATTTCCACAGTTATGCTGACGACACACAGTTGTACGTCTCCGTGTCTCCTGATGACACACAGCCAATGGATGCACTTTTTAACTGTATTTTAGACATTAAATCCTGGATGGCAGAAAACTTTCTCCAGCTCAACCAGGGCAAAACTGAAGTTTTAGTCATTGGTCCTGAGGCCCAGAGAGAGAAACTTTTACCCAAACTACAATCACTGTCTTTTAATCCTTCTTCAAAAGTGAAGAATCTGGGCGTGATCTTTGACTCTGAGCTGACTTTTATCCCTCACATTAAAAACGTCACCAAAATAGGTTTTTATCATCTCAAAAACATCGCCAGAGTCCGCCCCATTCTCTCTCGGGCCAATACGGAGACGCTGATGCTTTTATCACCAGTAGAATCGATTACTGCAATGCCCTGCTTTCTGGTCTTTCCAAGAAGAGTACTTCAGGTCTACAACTTTTACAGAACTCAGCAGCCCGTGTCCTGACAAAGACCAGGAAGCGGGAGCACATCACTCCGGTTTTAAAATCACTGCATTGGCTCCCCGTATGTTCTAGGATCGATTTTAAGATACTGTTAATGGTTTTTAAGTGTCTTAATGGTCTTGGCCCTTCTTATCTTTCTGAACTGCTTTTTCCATATGAACCCTCGCGGTCACTGCGCTCCTCTGGCAGCCGTCTCCTAGTCATCCCTAAAGTCAGGACACACGCCCACGGCGAAGCTTCTTTTGGTTATTACGGCCCTCGCCTCTGGAACGGACTGCCAGAGGACCTCAGGACCGCAGAGAACGTTCAGGTTTTTAAGAATAGACTCCAGACCCACCTTTTTAGATCAGCTTTTAACTGATTATTATTTATTTAGTTTTTTATTCACATTTTATTGGTCATTTTACTATTCATATAAGTTCTCGTTATTTTATATGCTACGCATTTTAATCCTCCAGTGTTTCCTCTGTGGAGCCCTCTGCCTTGGGACCGGTGGTCGGCGGTGGCGGCTCGGGCGCTCCCCGGTAGGGCCCGGGCAGTGGCGGGGGTTGCCACCCTCCATACCCGGGGACCCTTGGTTGGTGTGTGGCTGCTGACCTGGTTCTACAGCTGACGAGGCAGAGGGCCCACTAGATGGCGTGTTGCTCATTACTGGAGCCATCTGAGCTCAACATAGTGTTTACTGTGGTTTTGATGTGTATGTGTGGGTGTATGTGTGCCTGGGAATGGGTTGTGGACTGGGAGGGGAGAGTGTCATAATTGTTCTATGTGTGGGAAAGGGAGGGAATGTGGGTTGTATGGGTCATTTTAATCTGTCAAGCACTTTGTGTTGCTCGCTGGGGCATGAAAGGAGCTATAGAAATAAAGTTTGATTTGATTTGAAAGTACTTTAAGTTAATTCTGAAGGTGTGGGGGTGCGCCACGATCAATTACATGTAGAGGAAACCCTGATCGCACAAGTGCTACGTCTAAAAATAGTTCATCACACAGACTGTTTTTTCCATCGCACGTGCGACATATATGTCCACTGTACAGCCCTGTTCTAACAGTCAGATCAGTCCAGAGACCCAAAGTGTTCACATGTTTTCACCGTTTTCACTTCCTGATTCTCATTTTAGGGAAATGTGTTTTAAGCTAATGGTAAAAAGGCTGGTTTCTAAATCTTTCCCCTGAAAAGACCACTCCTCTCTAGAGGACCGAGCCAATCATTGCACCTTTGTCTACCTGAGCACCCCCCCCGCCCTTTAAAGCTGCACTCGGTAGGTTGGTAAACAATGTAGCTTTTAAGGTTTTTTAATGCCTCTTAACAACGTTCTAACATAGTGTATATATAAATGTATTGTAGAGATTTTAAAAAATGAAAGAAATCAAAGTGGTTGTCCTGCAGTTCTCTAAAAACCTTAAACCTATAAACCTTAAACCCTCAGGTTCTCTGAACCGCAGTGGAGGATGAACCAGTCGAGGAACAATTAACAATGTTTTTAAAAGGAATGAAATAATGCTGCTGAAAATGTCATTATTATAATTTTAGAGGTGTCAGATTAGCGCGTTAATTACGATTAATTAATTACAGCCCTAATTAACGCGTTATTTTTTTTAATCGCGTTAATCGCATTTTTAATCGCTTGACCGTTTGCATGCAGTCTGCCGCTGCAGTGATGTGTGTGTGCTGAGCTGGTCTCCTCGCGGTGTTTGTGTCACTGAGCAGCTCTGTGAGGCTCAGAGCGCCTCACTTTCA
>SSNR01000741.1:59410-72402 GCA_006937965.1 Callopanchax toddi | reverse complement strand
CCTGGTCCTCACCCTGGTCCTCACCTGGTCCTCACCCTGGTCCTCACCCTGGTCCTCACCCTGGTCCTCACCTGGTCCTCACCCTGGTCCTCACCCTGGTCCTCACCCTGGTCCTCACCCTGGTCCTCACCCTGGTCCTCACCTGGTCCTCACCCTGGTCCTCACCCTGGTCCTCATCCTGGTCCTCACCCTGGTCCTAACCTGGTCCTCACCCTGGTCCTCACCCTGGTCCTCACCCAGTCCTCACCTGATCCTCACCTGGTCCTCACCCTGGTCCTCACCCGGTCCTCCCCCTGGTCCTCACCCTGGTCCTCACCCTGGTCCTCACCCTGGTCCTCACCCTGGTCCTCACCCAGTCCTCACCCTGGTCCTCACCCTGGTCCTCACCTGGTCCTCACCCTGGTCCTCACCTGGTCCTCACCCTGGTCACCTGGTCCTCACCCTGGTCCTCACCCTGGTCACCTGGTCCTCACCCTGGTCATCACCCTGGTCCTCATCCTGGTCCTCACCTGGTCCTCACCTGGTCCTCATCCTGGTCCTCACCTGGTCCTCACCCAGTCCTCACCCAGGTCCTCATCCGGTCCTCACCCTGGTCCTCACCTGGTCCTCACCCTGGTCACCTGGTCCTCACCCTGGTCCTCACCCTGGTCACCTGGTCCTCACCCTGGTCCTCACCCTGGTCCTCACCCTGGTCACCTGGTCCTCACCCTGGTCATCACCCTGGTCCTCATCGTGGTCCTCACCCAGTCCTCACCCAGGTCCTCACCCTGGTCCTCACCCTGGTCCTCACCCAGTCCTCACCTGATCCTCACCTGGTCCTCACCCTGGTCCTCACCCAGTCCTCACCCAGTCCTCACCCTGGTCCTCACCCAGGTCCTCACCTGGTCCTCACCCTGGTCCTCACCTGGTCCTCCCCTGGTCCTCACCCTGGTCCTCACCTGGTCCTCACCCTGGTCCTCACCTGGTCCTCACCCTGGTCACCTGGTCCTCACCCTGGTCATCACCCTGGTCCTCATCCTGGTCCTCACCCAGTCCTCACCCAGGTCCTCACCCTGGTCCTCACCTGGTCCTCACCCTGGTCACCTGGTCCTCACCCTGGTCCTCACCCTGGTCCTCACCTGGTCCTCACCCTGGTCAGGTGATCTCCAGTGTGAACGAATCACGGCCCCAAAGCGGCCCGCATGCGCAGACGATGACAAGACGTCACACATAACGTGCTCTCTCTGTTTACGGAAGTAAAATGGCTTTTGCAATAGACTTGACCATGGCCCGATTACGGTAAGATCTCTTTAAGGCTGAAATACACCGGAGACATCAACGCTGCACCACGTCGCGCTCGCTCCGTTATTTTGATTAAAAACCATTTTAGTCCGTCAGATCACTCATCACACGGGGACCGCCACAGCGCGTCCCAGAAACACGAGTCCACGCCACGGCGCTAAGTTCACTTGAACAGAATTGTCACGTAATATATTACTAATCAAGTCCTAAACCTCACTTTCTGTCCACCGACTGCCTCCGTCTCCAGTATCAGCTCTACGTGTTGGAGCGTTTCCCTCCGCCGGCGCATTTAGCGGTCTGTCTCCTGTCGGTCACGTACGAGGCGGATTCAATGAGACATGTCCGTTCAGACTGGAGTCGCTTTCAAAAACATCAGATACGTATCCAATTCAGTACCACATATGAAAGTGACCTGGGTCGGATTTGAAAAAATCAGATCTGTGCCGTTCAGACTGTCTTAAAAAACTCAGATATGGGTCGCATGAGGGGGAAAAATCGGATTTGAAGCGCATTTGGCTGCAGTGTGAACGTAGCCTTAGTCTCATCTTCATTTACATTTTCATAATGACCTCATACCTTTGATTTAAAACATTTAAAAATATATTTAATGGCCTTGATTCTTTCCATAATTTTATACTGTTTACAGAAATACTAAATTCCTTCTTTTTGGTTGGGGCGGCACTAGCTCAGTTGGGAGAGTGTCCGGTCTGGTAACCGGAGGGTCACCGGTTCGATCCCCAGCTCTGGCTGGGTTAGATTGTCGTTGTGTCCTTGGGCAAGACACTTCACCCACATTACTGTGTGAATGTGAGTGTGACTGTGTGTGAATGTTGGTGGTGGTCAGAAGGGCCGATGGTCAGAATGTCAGCCTCTCTTCTGTCAGTCTGCCCCAGGGCAGCTGTGGCTACAGACGTCTGTCGTAGTTTACCACCACCGGTGAGAATGACTGTGTGAATGAATGATGCAACTCTGTAAAGCGTCTCTGAGTGACCTAGAAAAGCGCTATATAAAACTGATGCATTATCATTATTATTATTATTAATCAGGTTTTTAAAGACTTCAGTTCCTTTTAAATTAGAACTATTTACTCTAAAACATTTTCTAAATGTTTATTGGTCAGGTGTTTTATTCGCTTGGTACATTATAATGAACATCTAGTCAAGGCCAACGATCTACAGACCAAACTACAGGAGTCCATCTGAGGGACAGGTGTCCATCTGAGGGACAGGTGTCCATCTGAGGGACAGGAGTCCATCTGAGGGACAGGGGTCCATCTGAGGGACAGGAGTCCATCTGAGGGACAGGAGTCCATCTGAGGGACAGGAGTCCATCTGAGGGACAGGAGTCCATCTGAGGGACAGGAGTCCATCTGAGGGACAGGTGTCCATCTGAGGGACAGGAGTCCATCTGAGGGACAGGAGTCCATCTGAGGGACAGGAGTCCATCTGAGGGACAGGAGTCCATCTGAGGGACAGGTGTCCATCTGAGGGACAGGTGTCCATCTGAGGGACAGGAGTCCATCTGAGGGACAGGAGTCCATCTGAGGGACAGGAGTCCATCTGAGGGACAGGAGTCCATCTGAGGGACAGGTGTCCATCTGAGGGACAGGTGTCCATCTGAGGGACAGGAGTCCATCTGAGGGACAGGAGTCCATCTGAGGGACAGGAGTCCATCTGAGGGACAGGAGTCCATCTGAGGGACAGGTGTCCATCTGAGGGACAGGTGTCCATCTGAGGGACAGGTGTCCATCTGAGGGACAGGAGTCCATCTGAGGGACAGGTGTCCATCTGAGGGACAGGTGTCCATCTGAGGGACAGGTGTCCATCTGAGGGACAGGTGTCCATCTGAGGGACAGGGGTCTATAATGGAGGATCGTCCATCAGACATTTATCCATGAAACGTTCAGGTTGAGACGTTCTGAGAAACATGAAGGTAAAACATTGAACTGATCCTAAAATGAATGAAGTTCTGATTCTGACTTCATCACCTTGTTTTTCCTCTCCTCCAGCTGATTGGTCACTGAGTGTTGCCGTAGTGATGAAACACAACCTGTTAGAAAGGAAATCCTTTGGGCTGTAATTTAAAAGGTGACTTGTGTTAAATAGGAATCCTGTAGCATTGTAGCTGCTGTGTTTTTCTCTGTGTGTATTTAGAGTCTTTTTACATTTGTCATTTAGCTGCTTAGTGTTGGATTTGGATCCTGTTGAGGTAGAAAACATAGTTTTTACAGATCAGAGGAGCTTTTTCCCATTAAGTGGACAGGCAGCATCAACATATTAGTAAAGTTTTAGCAGGTCTTTGGAATGAATTTGTTGCTGGAGGTGCTGCGGTGTCCGGTACCTGGACTACTGGGGGAAACGGGGTTGTTAATATATCGCATCTGTTATCGATATCGCAATATTAAGCACTGTTATCGCATATCGCAGTTTTTCCTAATATCGTCCAGCCCTACTAATAATAATGATTTTTATACTGAATCAGAGGTCTCGCTAGACATTTTGTAATCTGTCATTTGACTGACAGAGTACAAAAAATCCGGTCATAATCCATTTTTATTTGTCACTTATTAGTAAAATATATAATGATGACATTTTCAACATTATTTACTTTTCATTCATTTTAACAATATTCTAATGGTCTCTCACACAAAAGTAAATTTATTCAAATCTCAGTGTTTTATTACTAACAGGAAGACTGTCAGCTGTCGCTGCGTTATAGTTTTCTGGGTCTGGACTCTCTCGCTCCTCCAGCTGTCACGCACCACACGCTACCTCGTTACTATGGCAACCCGTAGATCAGCTGTTTTCAAACAAATCAGGAAAATCAACATGAACACCACAAAACATCACAGGTGATCAGGTTAGCGTCTGCAGGGATGGACGCTGAACCGTCTGTTGTGGTAAAGAATCAGAAAGCCTGGGTAGGTCTACCTCCCGGTCCTCACCTGGTCCTCACCCTGGTCCTCACCCTGGTCCTCACCCAGTCCTCACCTGATCCTCACCTGGTCCTCACCCTGGTCCTCACCCAGTCCTCACCCTGGTCCTCACCCTGGTCCTCACCCTGGTCCTCACCCTGGTCCTCACCTGGTCCTCACCTGGTCCTCACCCTGGTCCTCACCCTGGTCCTCACCCTGGTCCTCACCTGGTCCTCACCCTGGTCCTCACCCTGGTCCTCACCGTGGTCCTCACCTGATCCTCACCTGGTCCTCACCTGGTCCTCACCTGGTCATCACCCTGGTCCTCACCCTGGTCCTCACCCTGGTCCTCACCCTGGTCCTCACCTGGTCCTCACCCTGGTCCTCCCCCTGGTCCTCACCCTGGTCCTCACCTGGTCCTCACCCTGGTCCTCACCCTGGTCCTCACCTGGTCCTCCCCCTGGTCCTCCCCCTGGTCCTCCCCCTGGTCCTCCCCCTGGTCCTCCCCTGGTCCTCACCCCGGTCCTCCCCCTGGTCCTCACCCTGGTCCTCACCTGGTCCTCACCTGGTCCTCACCCTGGTCCTCACCTGGTCCTCACCCTGGTCCTCACCCTGGTCCTCACCTGGTCCTCACCTGGTCCTCACCCTGGTCCTCACCTGGTCCTCACCCTGGTCCTCACCCTGGTCCTCACCCTGGTCAGGAGCTTTGGGTAATGACTGAAAGAACTAGATTGCAGATACAAGCGGCCGAAATGAGTTTCCTCTGCAGGGCAGCCGGGATTCTTAGAGATAGGATGAGGAGCTCGGACATTCGGGTACAGGTAGAACCGCTGATCCAGAACCAGTTGAGGCGGTTCGGATAAGTCCTGTTGGCTGGTGGAGGAAGAGGCTGGGGGGGGGTCTGGGCTCCCGGCCCGCTACCTGGACCCGGATAAGCAGAAGAAGGCGAGATCCCGTCATTACACACAGCTGCTAATCCGCTGCTAATGCGCGGTCAGAAGGAGTGTGCCCACACACACACGTACACAGGTGTGTGAATGTTTCTGTCAAATGACGGACTGCCTTAAGATTTGTCCATCAAAAAAAACAGTAAATGACAGAAATACTCCGTTAACGCGACCTCTGCTTGGCACCGATGTGTTCATCTTAACCATTAAGCTAATCTGTGATGCACAAACTGTTAGCCCATCTGCGTTCAGACAACACGTCATGACACATCATCAATAAATATATCTTAATGAAAATACTTTAATAATGGTGGAAATATACCCACATTAGTCCACCTCCCGTTACAAACGCTGAATTTAAAAATGTTTTCACTACTTTGTGTGAATGTTGGTGATGGTCAGAATGGCAGCCTCTCTACTTAGAGACTTACTCTCTGGTCAGTCTTACTAAAACAATGTAATGAGATGAAACTATGTGCTAATGACTTTAAAGATGTTTCTGTTCACCGTGAGGAATAAAATGATACCTAACGTGTTAACAATAACTAAAATACAGCAACAAACAAACATAAGAAATATCAACCACTACTTCTGTCATCATCAGAACACACTCAGCATAAAATGGTCAAACTACAGTCGCTTCACCATCACTCTGCTGAACCGTCGAGGTCTAATACAGAGAAGACCTGCTATTGGCTGATCAGCACTGCACATTAGCCAATGAGAAGACACGATACATGAGCAGTCTGCATAACTCTTAAAGGGGCACACTCCCTATTTCTGGACATTTTCAACAATTATTATTATTATTATTATTTTAGTCACCAATATTTCATTAAAGGGTCGGGTCCTCTGCGTACCACCAGGGGGCGCTGGCGTACCACAGTTTGAGAGTGACTGCTCTACCTGCCCCGTGGATGTTCAGACCTCTGAGTCCCCGTTTTGTCTCTCCCTGTCCCTCCAGCTTAGGGACTGTGAGCTGTCCCCGGTGGTCAACAGAGATCTATGTCGACGCGTCCGCAGCGTTAACGGTCTGACCAATCACAAGCCGGTGGTGAGGAACGACATCCGCCTGTCAGCTCGACTTGTCCACAGTCTGGACCAGAAGGGGGAGCTGTGGACAGGACAGGTACAGGACCAGGACATGTCCCCGTGGGGGACAGCCCTGATCGCCTTTGGCTCCCTGAACTCTAAACTTGAGTTTGGATCCGGGTTCCTTTGGTTCATGTGGAGTATCTGAGTCTCTGTGGGTTCCTGGTGGATCAGTGCTCCCTCCTCTTGTTACAGAGCAGATCAGCCTCTGTAGATTACCCAGAATGCCTGTGACACTGTGTGTGTGTGTAGATGGAGACCAACCCCGTCCTGAAGAACATCACTGATTACCTGATCGAGGAGGTGAGCGCTGAGGAAGAGGAGCTGATGGGGGCCTCCGGGGGCAGCGGTGAAGACTCAGGAGACCCTAAAAACCCCTGTGAGGTTCCTGTGGAGACGGATGAGACGCTGTTGAAGGTAGGTGGAGGGTCTTCACCTGTCCGGTGGTTCTACCTGAGCCTCAGAGCGTGCTGTGTCCTCAGGTTCTGGACAGGCTGCTGCTGTACCTGCGGCTGGTCCACTCCGTAGATTATTACAACTTCTGTGAGTATCCCGCTGAGGACGAGATGCCTCATCGCTGTGGGCTGGTCCACGTACGAGGACCGCTCCCCATGGCCAAGATCACTCCCACTGAGGGTGAGCGCACGCACACACACACTCTACCAAACCACCTCCTTCAGAGGTGGAGCTGAAATAACTCTGAACCAACACCACCACTAGGTGGCAGTAATGAGCTCCAGTAAGCACAGGGTTCCCCAGAGTCTAAAAACGTCTAACATCGACTGAAGTCAGGTCTTAAATCGAGGTGTCAGATTAGCGCCTTGATTACGATGAATTAATTAACGCGTTATGATTTTAATGGCCTTAATCACTAGACCATTCCTGCTGTAGTCCTCACGGTGTGGTGTGTCACCGAGACGCTCTGTCACAGAGTGGTCATGTGATCTACGCCACCCCTCTACTCAAGTTGTGCGCCCCCCTTTGACATTTAAATTTGGTTCTTAGACAAAGATCAAACTCTATTTATAGAGCACGTTTCATCGTGCTTCACAGCAGATAAAACAACAGAGCTGCTGCAGACTGGGTCCACTGACCAGAGTACTGGTGTCACTGGGACTGAACCTGTTAAACACAAGAAATGACTTCATAAAGACACTTTATGTTGTTCTAGATCATCTACTGGTCTGACACACTCAGTTAATCAATTTAAATGACTCAGGATGAGGGCTTTCTTTAGATGTCAGTAATTAGATTAATTAATTATAGATCATAATTAATTAATCGCACAATTTTTTAAATAGAGAAGCATTGACCATAAAACACGCTGAGTAAAACTCAGAAATCTGAAGTTGTCCTCCTTTCTGACGGCCTCCGATAGCCAGAACCTGGTGGTGCTACCGCTAATAAAACACACGAAGAAGAAGAAGAAAACGCTCAGTTTGAGACTCTCCAGACGTCCAGTGACTGTAGTAGGTGTTACGACCCTAAAATTGTCTAGGAGTAAAATAAGGGTCTAACACAAATGTGCTCCAGGACAAGGTAGTAAAGGTTTTCAAAAGAAAAGTTTATTTTTTTTTCTCCCACGATCACAACCAGGCAGGACGAGGAACTGCGGAACTAAAGGAGTTAGAACAAAACTAAAAACTCTCGTCAACTAAGGAAAGGGGGCTAAACAAACACAAAACGCTGGGGAGAACCCTCTACGACCCAGGAACATACAGTTAAACCTAATAAACTAAACTAACGAGGGATTAAAACTAACTAAAGACGCTCGGAAATATCGAGGATGGATTTACTAAGGACGCTCGGAAATATCGAGGATGGAAGTCACACTAATCTATAATACTACAGACGAAATGAAAATGCTCTTTAACGAGCAGCAGAACCCTGCAGACTACAAACAAGTATTATTATTCTCAACCACCGCTAAACCTGTGAAACCACAGCTGTCGGGGACGTCAGTACCGCTCTGAGTCCCCGTCTCTCTGGCAGCCTGGGCCTTTTAGACTCTAAAGTCCTGATCAGGCGGACTACCAGCAGGTGATCAGGTGAGGGCAGCAGATCGGGGCAGACTGGGGAACTCCTCATCCCAAGACAGCCACACGTAACAGTAGGGATGGAGAGATTCTGACTGGTGGTTTGGTCATGGGGCTGCATGGTGGCGCAGTTGGTTAGCACTGTTGCCTCGCAGCAAGGAGGTCGTGGGTTCGCGTCCCGGCTCTGCGGCCTCTCTGCGTGGAGTTTGCATGTTCTCCCCATGCATGCGTGGGTTTCCTCCGGGTACTCCGGTTTCCTCCCACAGTCCAAAGACATGACTGTCAGGCTAATTGGGCTGGTAAATTGTCCTTAGGTGTGAGTGGGTGTGTGGTTGTTTGTCTCGTTTGTCTCTGTGTGGCCCTGTGATGGACTGGCGACCCGTCCAGGGTGTCCCCCGCCTCTCGCCCCTTGACCGCTGGAGATAGGCACCAGCTCCCCCGCGACCCTCTGTGGAGGAATAAGCGGCTTCAGAAGATGGATGGATGGATGGGTTTGGTCATGACCTGTCGGACCAGACGGGTAGCTTCAGCGTGTGTCGGACACACCTGACGGATCTGTCCTGTGAGTCTCTGATTGGACGGTAAAAACAATGTTTACATCCATCCGTTAATGGGTGTCCAGCCTCTTTCATCTCACCAGATACTTTTAGACTGAGCGCGCTCGCTAGGTGAGCAGGCGCCGCTAACACTGTGTGTGTGTGTGTGTGTGTGTGTGTGTGTGTGTGTGTGTGTGTGTGTGTGTGTGTGTGTGTTCGCCACCGAGTCAGCGCTCGTTTTAACGGAGGTTTCGTCTCACGACTGCTGTCCTTGTGACTGGTTCCTCAGAGGGACGCGGGGCAGAACCGTCCAGTGATCTAACTCCGTGTTTAACCAGTCCATCAGTTCATAGTTTATCTGCTCTGTCCTCCTTTTTCTGAGGCGCTTGAACGCACCATCAGTAGAAGTACAGGAGCCAGGTGGTTCACAGCCGCAGTTAGAAACGCTGTAGGTGAGATGAGCAGCATTAAGTGACTCTGGATGATTTCTGCTCTGTCGGTCAGTATAGAGACACCATGGTGAAGTTATTTACACACTGCACAGAGTTAATGCTGGAAGTGTTGATTAGAGTAGGTTTAACAGGTGGTTTAGTCGGACATCACAGGTTTGGTAATTTATTACAGATGTAATCTCTGTTGTTGCATATCACAGGTTTGTCTAGTATCATACGTGGAGCGTTAAATCGTTGAGTGTTGTTAGGATGGAGGTGGCCTGGGCCTGGGGAGAGGTCCTCAGCTTTTTTCTAATGAAAATCATCTGAGGAACAGATTTCAATAGATGTTGTAGTGTAGTGTATTTATGTAGGTAAATAAATAAAGTGTGTCCATAAGGTTATTATTTAATGATGTAACCTATTATTCATTTTATTTAATTCATTCATTTTTAATGTTATTTTTGGGATTATTTAGCTTCCTGTTTATGCGTCTTTTGGTCTAAAACTTGATACCTAACAGTCTCAGACGGTGTAAAATGTAATGACCTGAAACCTGGAAGAACCCTGAACCACTCAGGTCCTCCAGCAGCTGCATCTTGAACCAGGGTCTTCAGAAGTCTGAGCTGGTCCAAAGTGAACCCTTTAGTCCGGTGTCTGAAGGTCTTCCAGGGCTTCTCCTTCATATGGAGACGGTGAACAGAGTCAGGAACTCCTCAGACTAAATGGGATCCAGACTCTCACAGAATCTGGAGCGAGTCACATGGCGAGTAAGGAACGAGGTCTTTTGGCCACTGCAGCCACCGTACCTGTTGTTAGCAGGGCTCAGCTGTCCTCCACACAGAGACAGAGACGTCTCACTGAAGCACCAACGTCCTCCAGAAACCACACCTGGATCTGGAGACGGTTCTGTTAGAACGTGATCAACGGAACACTTCAGAGCACGTGATGAGCGCTGAGTCATCAGAAACAGAAGCATCAGAGCTCCAGCCCCATCAGGAGACACCAGGCAGCCTAGTCTACTGAATGTTCTGGAACAGGGTGGGGGGGCAGCCTCCTGCTCCGGGGGATGTCCCCATTAAGAGGACCTGGACTTCAGGAGTCTCACAGGCTTGGTCTTTAGGAGACACTGAGCTCTTCTCTAAAGGATGTTGATTTGAGGACAGAAGACTTTAACAGATACAGACGTTCTGTAAATCACAGAGAAGATATCAGTAACAGAACCTAGATGTTCCTTCAGTTCCAGAGTCAGAACTCTGAGACCTTCACAAGGTCTTCAAAGACTTCCCAGTTTAGACCTGGTGTGTCTGGTCTGGTCAGAAGGCTAACGCTGTGCTCTGATTGGACAGTGACTGAACACCTGAGGATGTGTGAGGATCGTCTGGCTCCTCTGCTGTCGCCCTCAGAGAAGATCAGTGAAGAAGAAGCAGTTCGACTGGGAAAGAAAGACCCGGAGCTAGAGGTACCCGTCTGTCTGTACCCGTCTGTCTGTACCCGTCTGTCTGTACCCGTCTGTCTGTACCCGTCTGTCTGTACCCGTCTGTCTGTACCCGTCTGTCTCTGTCTGTCTGTACCCGTCTGTCTGTACCTGTCTGTCTGTACCCGTCTGTCTGTACCCGTCTGTCTGTACCTGTCTG
This sequence comes from Callopanchax toddi, assembly GCA_006937965.1. Classification (NCBI taxonomy): domain Eukaryota; kingdom Metazoa; phylum Chordata; class Actinopteri; order Cyprinodontiformes; family Nothobranchiidae; genus Callopanchax; species Callopanchax toddi. The sequence goes on along the minus strand of SSNR01000741.1, from coordinate 61,528 downwards.
TCTCTACCTGTCTGTCTGTACTCGTCTGTCTGTACCCGTCTGTCTGTACCTGTCTGTCTGTACCCTGTCTGTCTCTACCCGTCTGTCTCTACCCGTCTGTCTCTACCCGTCTGTCTCTACCCGTCTGTCTCTACCTGTCTGTCTCTACCCGTCTGTCTCTACCCGTCTGTCTCTACCTGTCAGTACCCGTCTGTCTCTACCCGTCTGTCTCTACCTGTCTGTACCCGTCTGTCTCTACCTGTCTGTACCTGTCTGTCTGTACCCGTCTGTCTGTACCTGTCTGTCTGTACCCGTCTGTCTCTGTCTGTCTGTACCCGTCTGTCTCTACCTGTCTGTCTGTACCCGTCTGTCTGTACCTGTCTGTCTGTACCCGTCTGTCTCTGTCTGTCTGTCTGTACCCGTCTGTCTCTACCTGTCTGTCTGTACCCGTCTGTCTGTACCCGTCTGTCTCTACCCGTCTGTCTCTACCTGTCTGTACCCGTCTGTCTCTACCTGTCTGTCTCTACCTGTCTGTCTCTACCCGTCTGTCTGTACCTGTCTGTCTCTACCCGTCTGTCTCTACCCGTCTGTCTCTACCCGTCTGTCTCTACCTGTCTGTACCCGTCTGTCTGTACCCGTCTGTCTGTACCCGTCTGTCTGTACCTGTCTGTCTGTACCCGTCTGTCTGTACCTGTCTGTCTGTACCCGTCTGTCTCTACCTGTCTGTACCCGTCTGTCTCTACCTGTCTGTACCCGTCTGTCTCTACCTGTCTGTCTCTACCTGTCTGTCTGTACCCGTCTGTCTGTACCCGTCTGTCTCTACCCGTCTGTCTGTACCCGTCTGTCTCTACCCGTCTGTCTCTACCCGTCTGTCTGTACCCGTCTGTCTCTACCCGTCTGTCTCTACCCGTCTGTCTTTACCCGTCTGTCTCTACCCGTCTGTCTCTACCCGTCTGTCTCTACCTGTCTGTACTCGTCTGTCTGTACCCGTCTGTCTGTACCCGTCTGTCTGTACCCGTCTGTCTCTACCTGTCTGTCTCTACCTGTCTGTCTCTACCCGTCTGTCTCTACCCGTCTGTCTCTACCCGTCTGTCTCTACCCGTCTGTCTCTACCCGTCTGTCTCTACCCGTCTGTCTGTAAACCATGTCCGTTCTCTGGTTCCAGGTGGAGAAGTTCTTGTCGGCCAACACTCAGGAACTCAGTAAAGACAAGTGGCTTTGTCCTCTGAGTGGGAAGAAGTTTAAGGTGAGTTAAACCACACCCACTCCAGGTGTCTGCTTTCACCTTGTTACCATGGTAACTGTGACATTATGTTCCACCCTTCAGGCTCCAGAGTTTGTGCGTAAACACATCCTGAATAAGCACGCTGAGAAGGTCTCTGCCGTCAGACAGGAAGTGGAGTTCTTTAACAACTTTCTGAGGGATGCAAAAAGACCGACTCTACCTGAGAACAAGCCCCTCCCACCACCAGCACAAGGTAACATCTGTCTGAGCATCACCGTGGTTTAATGTGAATGTTTGTGATGCAGAGATCAGGGAAACCACAAGGAAGTCTTCAAAAAGTGAGGAAGTCCCCACAAAGACAGGAAGTCTTTGTGGGGAACAAAAAATACAGAATTTATAATTAACAATTGCATAATCATGTCTAAATTTTTCATTCATAAGTGTCGATGTACCAAAACTCCTCCTGTCTGGACTCTTTTTAAGAACCAAACTAAACTGCTGCTAAGATCACTACAAAAGATGTCGACAGTAAATGACATGAAACTGTATGAGTTTATAGCAAAAACAAATCTATAACATTTTGATGAGTTAAGATTGTAATAAGAATGTTAGTCTCTTTGTTATTTATTTATTTATTTGTTCTCTGTGTTGAAAAAAAAAAAAAAGGAAGTCCCCCCACACAGACAGGAAGTCCTCCCACACAGACAGGAAGTCCCCCCACACAGACAGGAAGTCCTCCCACACAGACAGGAAGTCCTCCCACACAGACAGGAAGTCCCCCCACACAGACAGGAAGTCCTCCCACACAGACAGGAAGTCCTCCCACACAGACAGGAAGTCCTCCCACACAGACAGGAAGTCCCCCCACACAGACAGGAAGTCCTCCCACACAGACAGGAAGTCCCCCCACACAG